>CM053785.1:920911078-921001078 GCA_028749045.1 Cupressus sempervirens | reverse complement strand
ATCAAGTGATTTAGTTGTCATGAGTAGGGTCACTATTTTAGTGATTTCCCAAAAAGGAAGAAGGGAAAGAAGTAGGTGGTAGCTTTAGCAAGTACAAAAGAATTCTCTAGTAGAATGCAAGATGAGTTTTCACGCATAGCTTGTATGGTTAGTTCAACTTCATAGTCTATTTGGTATATAGATAGTGCGGTGAAATTTTATATAATAGGATTTAGAGAGTAGTTGTCCAATTATAAGGAGGAAAACACCAATATCCAAATATCTATAGGAAACTTGTCCAACCTCAATAGTTGGAAAAGGGTATATTCATTTTCAGAGGGAGAATGGAAATCTAATTCCACTTCATGATATGTTGCATGTGGTAGGCTTAGCTATGGATTTGATTTATGTATATGTTCTTTAGGATAGGGGTATAATGTACTCTTTAGAGGGACACATGTTGATTAAGCATAAGGATTGGAAATCACCCATAACTATTGGAGTTAGGAGTGGTCACTTTATAAGTTGTAGTCTGATACTCTTAAGGCACTCATAAGAAAAAATAATCCTAAAGATCTTGGAGAGCTATGACATAGGAGGATGGGCCATATTCATCATGGAGCACTCAAATTACTTTATTGGATGGTGAAAAGTGTTCTAGAGGTGAGCACACAGCATGATGATGTATGTAAGGGATTTGTGTTGGGGAAATTTCTAAAAGTATCTTTTCCAAGGAGTTACACTAGATCTGAGGGTGTTCTTGATCTATTAAATTCAGATATATGTGGACCAATTTTGATAAATTCTGTTAGAAGATATGAGAACTATGTTAATTTTATTGAAGATTTCTCCAAGAAAACTTGGTATACTTCTTGAAGACCAAGGATGAGGTTTTTTGCCGATTTCAAGAGTTCAAGGTTCTAGTGGAGAACTCAATAGGAAGGAAGAAAAAAGTTATTTGGTCAGACAATAGAGGCAAGTACAATGGAAATAACTTCCAAGATTTATGTACTAGAGAAGGAATCAAGAGAGATTGGACTATTTCTTATGATTCACAATAAAATGGAGTTTTTGAGAGGAAGAATCATTCTACATCAGAGGTGGAAAGGGTTATGCCACATGACTAGGACATGCCCCACTATGTATGGACAGAAGCATGTAGGACAATAGTTTACATTTTGAATAAGTTTTCACACAAGATGTTAGGGAAGATGACAACAAAGGAATCTTTTACAAGAAAGAAGCCAAATTTTGGTCACTTCAAAATATTGGGAGTTTGGCATATTATCATAGTATAGGTGATACATGTACCAAGTTAGATTAGACTACAAAGATGAGTTAATTTGGGTACAATGAAACCTCAAAGGTATATAGGATTTTTATCCCAAGGATCAAAAGAATTATTGTCAGATGTAATGTCAAGTTCATGGAGGACAAGGCATTTATAAGGTCTAGAGATTTGCTAGCTGATGATCAAAGTGAGCAGCTAACAAAAGCTCCAAGTCCTATTCAAGGGTAGTGAAGTACAAGTACAATTATCGAGACAAGTGTAGGATCAAGTGGTGAAGATTTATAGAGTATGGAGCAATAGGTGCAATAGGAAATGCATCTAGAAGACTTAGATGTTGATATTTCATCCTCTATAGTTGGCAGTGGGAACAGTATTGTTCAAGAGACATAAAGTGATACCCAGGAATTTGTGGGAGCTCCTGGGAAGAGTACTAGAGAGTATAGATCACCTACCAAGTTCAATGACTATGTTGCATTAGTTAGTTAGTTGGTAGATAGTGAACCTTCCAACTATTAGGTGGTAGCACAATATCATGTATGGAAGGATGCTATGGCTAAGGAGTATAACTCAATTATGTACAATGATGTGTTAGAGGAAATTCCTTGACCAATAGATAGAGTAGTAGTTGGATCACTCTAGGTCTACAAAATAAATCATGATGTAGATGGTATCATTGAGAAATAAAAGGAAAGATTTGTGGCCAAGGGGTTCTCTCAGAAGAAGGGAATAGATTACAACAAGACATTTTTTCTAGTGGCCAAGTATACTTCTATACGAGTCATGATCTCATTTGTAGCATAGATGGGATGTAAAATCTAGGAAATGGATGTCAAGACAATATTCCTTAATGGTCAGTTGAAGGAGGAGGTATACATAGAGCAACTAGAAGGCTTTATAGCACAAAATAAGGAGAACCGCATGTGAAAATTAAAGAAAGCTTTGTACAGACTCAAGCAGGTTCCCACATCATGGTATGAGTGCATTGATACATACTTGTAGGAAATGGGCTTTGTGAAGAGTGAGGGAGATGCTAACATTTACTACCTAGTGGTAGGGGGTGAGGTTCTCATTCTTGTTCTATATGTGGATAACTTGTTTCTTATGCACACTAGGGCTCATAGATAATTGCAAGAGGGATCTTGTAGAAGAGTTCAAGATGAAGGATTTAGGACTTATGCACTACTTTCTACGCATGGAGGTGGGACAGAAAGATGGAGGGATTTTCCTTGATCAAGGAAAATATTTCACTAAAATCTTGAAAAGACTTGGGACGAAGGATTGCAAAACTATTTCTATACTCATGATCATGAGTTGGAGGAAGGTAGATACATCTAGGAAGAAGGATGTAGATCCCCCCTTATATAGGTAGTTGATTGGTTCACTTATGTACTTGGTCAATAGTAGCCTAGATACTGCATTTGTACTGAATTCTCTTACTAAGTTCGTGGTTGAACTAAATATAGTGCATTGTATAACCACCAAGCATGTGTCGCATTACTTGCATGGTACAATTAAGTATGGGATTAGATATGTTTGAGGTGAAGGTATCAGATTGATGGGCTAGACTAGTGCAAATTGGGAAGGAAGTAAAATGGACAAAAGGAACACTTCAAAGTGTTATCTAAATTTGTGATGCATTGAAAGATATGATAATCCCCAATCGATATGTCCTAACCCCTACCAAATAAACACTTAATGGAATATAAACAATAACACAAAAATTTGGTACCAATTCACAGCTCTTTATTCATAAAAAAATTGATTAATATCAATTTGTTGGGTTGTAAGGCCTTCTTGGTTATGGCCAAATACAAAGAAATTATAATAGTTCAGTTAGATCCCTCAAGATCCAACTCAAATCCTAGTTAGCCTAGATCTATAACACAACAACAATCTAGAAAAAACCTCCAAGATCTCAACTTGTGCTTCAAGCCACCAAGCAACCTCATTATTTCTAAACAACAGCTACTAGCTCTTCTCACAAACTCCCATTTTAGATTCCAACTCAAATATTTTTTCTCCAGCTCCCACACTAAACTAAAATTCCTTCTCCTTCTTCATAATTCTTAAGACACTACCCAAGCCGTCCTCAAATAGCAAGCTAAGCCACAAGTCAGCAAGTCAAGCATTTAATTACAATATAGGGCCACCTTGGAAGAGTAAACAAAAACTCTATAAAAAAATTTTAAAAAAATTAGTGATAGGTTATATTTAGGTCCACACATGACCCAACAAAATTTCCTCTCTTAATAAGATCCTATTTCATCATACAAAATTACACAAGACTAAAAATCCACATTTTTAAGGCAAAAACTACCTGAAAAATTGATACCTGAGGAAAATGGTGACATCTCCTAGATCCAATTGAATTAGAACTTTTTCTTTGAAGTAAAGGTATTACTTTAGGTCCTCTACAACCCCTTAAATGTAGAAAGGCTGATTCACTAAGGATAAGTGTGCATCCATCCTAAAATTTATGCACAAAAACTCATCATGAAAATTGATAGAAATTGATACTCCAAGAGAATTGCCATATCTCCCAACTCTCAATGAATTAGGACTTTCTCTCTTTAATAGAGATATTACTATAGGCCCTTTTCAATCCTTGAAATTTTTAGGCTATGAATCATTGCAAAAAATTAGTAACACTACCTATGACAAGAATGTAGATACCAAAACATATAGCTCTAGTAGTGAGGTAAAACAACTCTAACTTCAACATGATAACTCCAATCTCTATGAGAACATATGAAAAATTTCCCCAATGTGTCTCCAACACATACCCAATAATAAAAACCATAACTCCACAAAAATCCAAGCTCAATGCACCTCCATCAGACTCCCCATGTAAATAGAAAAGTATGTCCCATGCTTTGATCCCCAAAGAAAGATCTTCAACCAACTTCATCTTTACCAAAGGCTTACACTCCATCAAAGTCAATAAAACAAATCCAAAATTCAAGCATCTATGATTCATCCACTAAAACATTAGAATCAATATCAACAACTAAATCAGCATACTCACTCCCAAGAACAAAATGAACACAATTCTTCACCAAGGATCTCTGCAACTAATCACAGCCAGCAACCACAATATCCTCAAACATGTACTCCATGTTAGAAAAATCATGTAACTCCAAAACTAAGTCAAAAATATGCAAGTTCAAATTCCCAATAAGAGCAACATGTAAATCCTCAGCCATGTCAACCATAGGAAAATTAGGGACATACAAACCCATAGTATCATGTAGATCCAAAAATAATCAGTAACTAGTGATTCCACTCAAGCAACGTCAAACTTCACATAAAAAAAAATCCATATCCTCAATCATCTCAGCAACAATATATAAATTCAGATCCATATCAACAACCATATGAAAATGGTCATAATCAACAATCTTAGCAATCCCATTGCTCACAACAAGATGCTTTGCAACATTTAATTCATCACCAACAACAACCTAATTATCCATAACCAAGTGCTCTACAATCTTCATGTCATACTTAGCCAACTGATCATGAAAACCAATCTCTATCCTAGCATCAACAAGGTTGGGAATATCCTCACCAACAATCTCAATTTTCTCTGAAGCTTCAACATCAGACTCCACAAACTAATCAACAAAACCAACTTCTTCCAACTCAACCTTGTTATGCCATCTTCTCTCTCAAATATGTTTTCTAACTGGCTAAACAATTCTCTTCCAGATTGAAAGAATCCAAATCTGCAAGCATCTACAAAGTTCCTTCCTCACCCTATCCTTATGTCAATCAGTTGAACTAGCTCAAATTGAGCAGATACTTGCTTAGCTTGATCAGCCAAACTAGTTTCAGATCAAGTAGACATCCTAAAAAACCTCCTCTCTACCACATCACAAAGATTCAAAATCATCTCAAGCCTAATCCTTTGAGAGCCATCTTGCAAGATTTTTGAAAACCCTCTAAGAAAATCTTTCGCATGCTCCTTTTGATAAACTTCTAATTTTTTGCAAGTCAAATCACAACTTGCTACCTCACACAAACAATTAGGAACCAAACCAAAAGTCTAGGAACAACAAATCTGCAATACTAAACTCTCTATGATCATGCCTCAACATGATAAATCTTCCATTTTCACGTCCATTAATCCACCAACAAGTCCTTTATAATGAAAAATTAGAATTACAATATTGCATCTCACAACCAAGGATTGAAGAAAGAATAATCCTTCACAAGATCAATATCTTCTCAGATCAACTTCTATCAACAAAAGGTCTTGGTGAAAACTATCTTAGCTTCGATGATCATTCTACACACTCATGAACAACTGTGCTATGATAATCTCTACTTAGATCAAATGTTCTCTCTAATAAGATTAACCAACTAGATCAATCGTCACTCTTATACCACCTAATGTAGTGCAAGGTAGGAGAATCCCCAATGAATATGTCCTAACCCCAAGAAAATAACCACATAGTGAAATATAAAAAATAACATAAAGATCTTATACGAATTCATAACTCTTCATTCATAAAACAACTAATTACAATCAATGTGTCAAACTGTAAGGCCTTCTTGGTTATGGAAAAGTACAAAGAAATTATAATAGTTCAACAAGATCCCTCAAGATCCAATTCAAACGCTAGCTAGCCCAAATCTATAACACAACAACAATCTAGTAGAATCCTCCAAATCTCAACTTGTGCTCGCAATCCACCAAGCAACCTCCTTGTTTCTAAACCATAGCCACTAGCTCTTCTCACACACTCCCATTCCAAATTCCAACTCAAATATTTTCTTTCCAACTCCCACACTGAATTGAATTTTCTTCTCCTTCTTCATAATTCTTAAGACACTACCCAAGCCCTCCTTAAATAGCAAGCTAAGCTACAAGTAAACTAGTAAAAGGTTTAATTACAATATAGGTCCACCTTTGGAGAGTAATCCAAAAATAAAAAAAACATCAAAAAAACTAAACAAAAAGTTATATTTAGGTCCACACATGACCCAATAACATTTACCTCTCTTAACAAGATCCATTTCATCACATGAAATTGTGCAAGATGAAAACTCCACACATTTCAAGCGAAAACTATCTAAAAATTGACACTTGAGGAAAATGGTGACATCTCCTAGCTCCAATCGAATTAGAACCTTTTATTTGAAATCAACTTACAAAATTAGGTGCTCTACAACCCCATAAGTTTTCAAATGTTGATTCACTAAGGATAAGTGTGGATCCATCCCAAAAGTCATATATAGAAGCCTATCATGAAAACTGACAAAAATTGATACTCTAGGAGAATTGTCATATCTCCCAAGTCATAATAAAATAAGAATTTTCCTCTTGACCAAAGATAGTAGGATAGACCCTCTTCAATCCATGAAATTTTTAGCCTCTAAATCATTTCACAAAATTAGTTATGCTTCCTTCAAGAGGCATGAAGAAACTAGAAAATACAGCTTCAAAAGCAAGGTAAAATGACTCTAACTTCAACATGATAACTCCAATCTCTATGCACACATAGGAAAAGGTTCCCCAATATTTCCTCAACACATCCCCAATCATGAAAAAAATAAATCTAGAAAAATCCAAGCTTGATGCACCTGCATCAATTTGGGATCAAGAGTTGTATCTTGGTTCAATAGGAAGAAAAAATTTCTGGCTCTAAGTTCACCTAAAGAAGAACACATAGTAGCTAGCATGGTGACATGTGAAGCTATATGGCTTTGAAAGTTGTTAATGGCCTTATTTGGTCAGAAGCTTGAGACAACTATGGTAAACTATGATAGTCAGAGTTGCATCAAGTTGTCTAAGAATCCAATAATTTCATGATAGGTCTAAACATATACACATCAGATATCATTTCATTAGAGATTGAGTATAATGAGGAGTTGTTCAGCTATAGTACATACCTACTAAGGAGCAAGTAGAAGACATTTTGACTAAAGCATTGTGGAAGGAAAAATTCATCTTCTTCAGTGATAAGTTAGGTGTCATGTAGAAAAACTTCTTCTGTAAGAGGGAGTATTAATTTTGATAGCTTGGATAGTTGTTTGTCCATATGCTATTATTTAGCAAATAATTATTTTACTAACTAGATAGTTAGAGTTGGGACAAATATTTGTTATTTAAGTGGAAACTTTTATAATCAACTTAAAACTGACTTCATTAGGGTTTTTAAGTTGTTTTAATCTTGATCATCTATTGAGAATCAATCTTGGTCATTTGTTTTCCAATTGTAGTATAAAAGGGTCTTAGAAGGGCATTTGGAGTGAAAAAGTTGTAGAAGATTTTGTAGTGTTAGAAAATGAATTTTCAATGATAGAAAATAATCTTGTAGTGTTAGAAAGGGCACAATGATACATTGGGGATAGCAGTAGAGAAATATCAACACGAGAAATTGGGAAATTGTTAGAGTTTTACGAGTGAGAGGCAAGGAATTTTGTATCTCTTGATTTGCCGAAGTTAATATAATTTCTTCATCTATAGAACTAGTTTCCCCTTAGGGATTTTTTTCCAGTGTTAATTTTTTTGAAATTATTGTGTTCATTGTATTGCTTATTTCTTTCTGTATATTATTGGTGAAGTTGTGGTTGTATTCTATTTTTTTATTAGCTATGAATAATCATTTAAGGTAGGACATTAATAATCAATGATTGCAATAGGAATTTTCACACACTATAGATAATAGTAGCTTTCATTCTTCACATCTTTTGATCTGCATATTTCTTTTGATTAGGATTCTTGCTAATAGATCATATAAGATTAAATTGAGCTAAAATTAAATCTATTTCTAAAGAATCTAAGAATATCTTGCTCAACTTACTATTTTAGAATGGCGATTATTAGAAATGTGTAAATATGATAAATTGATCTTGTTCCTATTTAATCAATGGATTTTACTGTTGTTTGAATCCATTAACCTTGTTTATATTATATACTAGATAAGACCTACATCTTAATTTAGGAAGTTTACTAATTCATTTTTGACTTTCTTTCTTGACTTGCTATGGTTTGTCTTCTAATAATTAGTTCACAAATTTGTGGGATAAATTCAGCTTTTCTCCAATCGACAATTACTTTTTCTACCTTGATTTAGACATAAAGAGACGTCTTAAAAACCAAGGTAAAAGGCTTATTATGTAAACTATACTGGGCTCAATAGACTTAGGGATTTTATCAAATTCTTCTTCAAAACAGAGCATGTAAGTTTTCCTATCATTACATCTTATTTGGCCTGTCATTCGAACCTCTAATTAGCATTACTTAATTGTGAAACTTGAAATTAATTAATTAGACATTCAAATTCAATTACTATATCATATCTATAATTTAATACTATTGTGCTAACTAGAAATAAAAATTGAAATATGTAATACACTTCAGAATATAGAAGGGTTTGATAAGAGATCAATTGAGATTTGTCTATATATTTATTAAGATTTATTGAAAATTTTTCTTAACCTTGCAAGCTTTTTTAGGAAAACTCTAGAAAATTATTAGAAAATTCTAAAATTTGTTTGTGGTAGTTTTCCACATGTTTATGAGTTGGAAAAGGTGTATGAGTTGTTGAAAATGTGTCTAGTCTCTAGAACAATTTGGAAGGGCTATTTTTAGAGTGTTAACAACTCATTATATGACTTTTATGGGGGTCTGAACTAGAGGACAAAATTTTGGACGAAAATGATATTCTTGGGGTTACAAACGACAAGTGGGTAACATGTGACATGGTTGTTTTTCCCATTGTTTTGGCCCATAGTTTTCTAAGACCACAAATGGTTTCCAAGTGGAATTTCACTATAAAAGGAGGGTATAATGAGATGTTTGAATCATTGAGTTTAGTTTGCAAGACTAGTGCTAGAAGGAGTCTCTTTGAGTCCGAGTCCGAGTTCGAGTTGTGGTGATCCACTCCTATAAGAACTTACATTGCAAGTTTATTTTAATCTTCTTGATTTGATAATACATTGTACAAGTTTCAGAGGGTGGGGTTTTTCTCCTCAAAGGGTATTCTCATGGTAATCATTGTTATTATGATTAAGTTATTATGCATTTCTTGAGATCTCTACAATAGTTAGTTGAATTTGCATAATCGTCCTCTCAAGATTAGTGTAGGAAGTGATTCCATACACCTTTTCTTCCTTACAAGTGAAATCAGAGCCTAGCTAGTTTTGGTTCTATTTGTTGTGTGTAGGGTTTTTTGAGCTAATCAAGGTTTAAGTGAGAGCTTGTGCAAAGGTTTTTTATTTCTGTGTTGCAAGATTGCAAAGATGGCAAGGACATCAAGGAGGATTGATATAGAGAATTTTTCAAGCACAAAATTTGAAATGTGGAAGCTAAAGATGGAAGATCTATTTATAGATTGGGATCTATGTGATGTGATTAATGAGAAGTTGAGACCCACATATATAACTTTAGCTGCAATTATGATGTGAGAGACAAAAAAGATAAAAGTCCCACCAGATTATGTCTTGTAAACTCAATTTTGGTTAATGTCCATGAAGAACCTACCACAAAGAAGCTTTGGAAGAAGCTAAGTGAGATCTTTCAAGTGAAATCACTTGTAGAGAAGATTTTCTTGAGGAACAAGTTGTATTCCTTGAGAATGGAAGAAGGTGGACAGATTTATGAGCATCTTGAAAGTTTAAATATGTTGGTGACTTAGTGGATCTTAGTTGGGGTGTGGATGGATGAAGAAGTAAAGTGTCAAATCTTGCTATGTTCATTGCTAGACTCATGGGACAGCCTTGTCATGGCCTTAGGGAGCAATTCAGTTGTCTTCAAGATGGAGGATGTTGTTCGTTCTCTACTTTTTGAGGATATGAGAAGGAAAATCTCTCTAAATGCAAAAGAGGCTTTGAGTGTTTGAGGAAGACCAAAGGAAAAAGGAAAGAACAAGAAGTAGCATGGTCGTTCTAAGTCCAAAATAAGGGGAGATTAAAATCTTGTGGTAAGTCTGAGGTGATCCGTTGGAATTGTGGCAAATCCAAACACTTTCGAAAGGAATGCAAAGAGAAAAAGAAAAAGAAGAAGAAGGAATATTTTGATTTTGAATCCTAAGAAAGAAGATGAAGATGCTTTCATTGCAGCCTTGGCCACTCATGCAGGTGACAATGCATGGTTGATAGACTTGGGCGCATCATTTCACATGACTCCTAATAGAAATTGGTTTAGTAATTATGAAAAGTTTGATCATGGTAAGGTGTATTTGGGTGATAACTCAATTCTTGATATTTTTGGTAATGGAAGTATTCATGTGAAATTTTATGATAGAAGAATTAGAAGATTTGATGGTGTCTTGCATATCCAGGGACTAGCAAGGAATTTTTTATATGTTAGTAAACTAATAGATGTGGATGTGAAAATGGTGAGAGGTGCTATAGTAATAGAAAGAGGAAGCATATTGGGTACATTGTACCAACTTGATGCTTGCACAGTTGAGTGCAATAGTACTTTTGATAAACTGTGAAGAGGACTACTTTGTTGGAGAAGGAGAGGGTTTCTCTTTCAATAGATGGTTGTGGTTTTTGGGTACCCAAGGGTGCTCAATCTACTGAATCAAAGTTACATATAGAGAAGACTATGTTATGGCACTGGAGACTTTGCCACTTAGCTTAGAAAGGTTTACGAACTTTAAAGAATAAAAACCTTTTTGATGGGTTGAATGACTACAATCTTGAGTTTGATTTCTGTTAGTGTTAGTATCTATGGTAAACAAAACTATGTTCAATTTTACTCAAGTTGTCATAAGTCCTCATGTATTTTGCATCTAATCTATTTGGATGTATTTGTTCAAGTTGATGTTCCTTCTATTGGTAGATCAGTTTATTATGTTTCTTTCATTGATGATTTCAATAGAAGAACATGGATTTATTTCCTTAGGAGTAAAGTTGAAGTTTTTAGTCATTTCAAAGAATTTAAAGCAATGATTGAGTTGCAGACTGGAAAGAAGATAAAAGCATGTGAGAACTGATAAATGCATTGCAAACACATGAGTAAATTCAAAGATATTTTTCCAAAACATTTGAAGTGACTAAAGCTTGATTATTCTATTCACAACTTTTATCATGGAGCTGCTAAGGGAGATCAATAAACTTAGTCTTTATTGATTTCTCGTGGCTAACTAGCCCACCCAATTGTCATTATATTGTGATTTTTTATAAAATAAAAAAATAAAAAATATTGTAAAATAATTTTAAAATTAATTATTTAATTTAGAAAAATGAAATTTCTTTTACTGTGTAGCTTCCTTATTGCAAGCCAAAACTGCATAAATTTTACACAACCATGAATGAAATACTGAGATAGATTGTCAATTATGTTATTAATTACTAAAGGTATTAATACAGGTACCTCTGCAGTTTATTAAAAAATTTAAGTATCAAACTTGTTATTTTATAAAAATTAAGTCCAATGAATTAAATATAAAACATTGAATGTCAAAGAGAATAAATTAATAATTAAAAACAAAAATTTTCAATTGAAAATAAATTGAATATAAAACATAGGAGGTCAGACAAAAGAAATTAATAATTAAAGATAAAATATGCACGGGGACTTCAATTGGTATGGATTTTGAATTTAGCATGGGTGGAGGAACGACAACGTTACCTTCTCCACCAGTCAAATACAAAACATGGATAGAAAGAAATGGTCAATGTTATCATTTTTATCAAATGGAAAACTTGAGATATTCTTAGGTTGACGTAGTTGAATTTGTGGGGTGATAATATTCGATTTAATAAATGATTCCGATACTCCTCAATCAATCAATAAATGCTAATTATGATTGAATTGGTGAATATGGGGGAAGAGAAACATGAGATACATATAGAGATATAAATAGAAACATGACAGCGAGGTAATTACAAGGGAAAAGTGAGATAGAGATGGGGAGAAAGGGGAGACGGTTAGAGACGTTATGTAGAGATAAAGGGTAAATATGGGGAAGAAATAGTGGGGAAAGTGAGGGGAGAGAGTCAAAGAAAGTAATTAGGAGAGTTTTGTGTGCGAGAGAGATTATATTTTTACAATTTCTCATTCTTCCTATCCTTCTTTTTTCACTGCATCACAAGAAATAGATAAAGAGAAAATAGTTAATGAGAAATGACATAAAGTTTAAGCATGAGGATAATTAGGATTTCATGTATAGACACAAATAATGATGGGAGAGAGGAAGAGTAAGAAAGAGAGATGAGAGAGGGATGAGTATATAGAAACACATGCAAACATGTATATACACATATAAACACATATATTTATATATAAAAGCAGAGTATGTGCAGGATCATAGTATAGATTTTTTACTATAATATTTTTGAAATTAGAAAAATTTCTCTCTTTGACCACCTTAACTCATTAAAAACTCTACAAAATATAATTTATTTTTTCTCCCTTATAGTATAAGAAGCATAAAATGTGATGCACCTTTTGGATTTCAAAAATGTTGTAGCATTCGAAAGTTGGAGTTGTTTTTCAATCATTGTGTCAATCAAACCTTTATACATCACTCTATTAGAAAATAAGTAATATTTACTTACGGAACTCATACATTACAATGATGGAAATATGAGAACATTCTTTAGAAATCCTTTTTGTTTCATCAAATTTGGGTGAAAAAAAACTCATTAGATACCTGCTCAAAGTCAGAAACACACAAGAATGTTGAAGGCGAAAAACACATTTTTGGGACCTTTTTGTGTTGACCATTGGGTTTGCCATCCAAAGAAATACTAGGCTTTATCAAGGTATTAATTTTTTGTTTGGTATTAGGATGGGCAAGAAAAAAGTTGGAACAAGTTTGGAATTAATACCATGTTGAAATCAAATCGTACATGAGATGTGTGTGTGTGTGTGTGTGTGTGTGTGTGTGTGTGTGAGTGAGAGAGAGATTTAAATTAGTTAGAGGAGATGGTGAGAGGAGGAATAAAATAAAACAAAAGTTGAAATAAAATAGAATATGAGGGGGAGAGATGATTAAATAGAAAAGATGTTTAGAGGGGGGATAACAGTAGTAGGGTGAGTGGGGACTGATGGTGATATTTAGGAGAAACATAAAGGGGGATGGTATAGAGACAAGGGGAAGAGGGAGAGGGATACTTGAGAGAGGTTGAGTTGGAGGATGATTAAGGCATGGCATGCACATGAATGAGAGAGAGAGAGAGAGAGAGAGAGAGAGAGAGAGAGAGAGAGAGAGAGAGAGAGAGAGAGAGAGAGAGAGAGAGAGAGCTAAAATCCTATTTGAAAATCCAAAACCTATCGTATTTGAATATCAATGAACAAACCCAACCCAAGGCTACATTAAACTAAACCCTAAATCAAATTGAGATCAAGCATTACTTCTGACATTTACTAAAAATTAACCTTGAATACTATCAAATTCATTCCTTACTTTAAACATATATATCTGTGTGTGTGTTAGGAACCTGTGTGTTCCTTCTATTTATTTTGTTAGAGTAGTGTTGTTGGACGCATATGCTTTGTAAGTCGTCCCGTGAGTATATTTTATTATCCCACATGCATAGGTAGTATTAATTTTCTAGATCGTACCCAGTATATAAGAATAGGTTGAGGCCCTTGATGGGTACGGACGAATTTATTGTATTGAGCTTGCTCAAAGGAGGTTACCCCCTCGAAGTGGCCTGCGATCAGTAGATTCATTCTGAGTTCTGCTATCACTTGGTATTCTGTTATTTCGAGCATTCTCATGATATTGCTATAAGGAGGTTCTTCACATCTGGTATCAGAGCACTCTCTTGGGCTCGCTGGGTGGAAATTACATCAAATTTTTTTTCTGTCGTGGCCTTCAGGTTCCTCTCACTTCTAATATCTCTTGTTATTGCAATAACTCTTTTCAGTTGTTCTGTCTGTGAGTGAATTTTTCTGTTTTTTAGTCGTAGCTTCCTTGTTTGCTTTCTGTTTCTGCTCATACTTCCGCAGAACGTATGAAGCATACTTCCTTCCAAATTTTACATATCAAAGCCCTAAATCCCTCATTTATCTAATTTTAGGGTTTGCCCTATCTTTTTCACCTCTCATCCAATCGCCACCAAACTGAGCCACAAGATTCGATTCCTCATTTTGCTCCCTTATCCCTCTTGGAGTGTTCGCCTCATTTCGCCTCCCTACCCTTGAAACCCTCATTTTTCTTTTTCCCTTGTCCCCAGGTAGTCTCCCACCACCAGTCAAACACCCATTTCCTATATGAGTTTTACCCAAATCCAAGTTTGCCGTAACTAAAAAAGTTTTTGTTTCTCATCTTCTACCCATTCCAAAAAAAAAAAAAAAAAAAAAAAAAAAAAAAAAAACCTTGTTTTATGGTTGTTACGCATACAGGAGCAAAAATCATGGAAGAGGAAATTGCATCCCTCAAAACCAAACTTCAAGATCTGGATGACAAAATTCTGGGTCTTAACTTTCAGCAGTCAGCCATGAGCCGAAACCATTCAGGAGCTACTGGGTCCTCTTCTGGCAATTTCCGTGGACCAAAGCTTGATTTTCCACACTTCGATGGTTCTGATCCGACTGGATGGATCTATAGGGCAGAGCAGTATTTCAGCTTGCATAATACTTTGGATAACCACAAAGTCCCCCTTGCATCTTTTCATTTGGAACATGAAGCTCTTCAATGGTTCCGTTGGTACATCAAGGCTAATGTAGGCCCAACGTGGAGCGAATTGTGCACCCTCATTTTGGAGCGCTTTGGCCCTAGTTCCTTTGATGATTTCACAGGAGCACTCACTAAACTGCGTCAAACAGGCACTGTAAGAGAATACCAGACAGAGTTTGAAAAATTAGCTAATCACACAGAGGGCTTGTCTGACGAATTCTTCCGTAGTTGTTTTGTCAGTGGTCTGAAGGATGCACTTCGCTCAGAAGTCAAAATGTTTCGACCTACTACAATGATGGAAGCCCTTGGGTTGGCTAAGTTAGCGGAAGACAAGATTAGTGCTCTACAACGCTCCAGATCTAATTTTGTTCCATTCAGAAATACAGGTTCTCACAACCCTCCAGTCATACTAGCTCCCAGAACTACTCCGATCAAGCACTTGTCTAAAACAGAGATGCGAGTCAGGCGAGACAAAGGGCTTTGTTATAATTGTGATGAGAAATGGTCTCGGGGCCATAGATGTGTTCAGCATAAGCTCTATCTCTTGGATGTGGATTCTCCACCGGAACTGGAAGAATATGTAGATGCTCAGGAAACAGTGGATGATGAGGTTGAGCCTCACCAGCCTGAACCTCCTTCACCAGAAGCTCCACCAGAGATATCTGTGCATGCTTTGGCAGGAGTCACTACTCCACAAACCATGCGGGTCCAGGGTTTCTTCAAGAAGATCCCTCTTACTATACTCATTGATTCTGGTAGCACTCATAACTTCATTGATCCACGAATAGCCAAACAGGCTGATTGCTTTATCCATCCCTGCTCTAGCTTTGAAGTCATGATTGCCAATGGGGGCACTTTACCTTGTAAAGGGAAATGTCGCAATGTGCGTCTCTCTATTGGAGATTATAACATGCGCTCTGACATGTTTGCCTTACCCTTAGGTGGCTGTGATGTGGTTTTGGGTGCCCAATGGTTACGCACTCTTGGCCCCATTCTCTGGGATTTTGCTGAACTTTGGATGCAGTTTTTAGCCGAGGGGCACCAACACACTTTGAAAGGCTTACAACTAGGGTCTCTCAGCATCATCAGTTCACACCGTATGGAAAAACTTCTTAAGAAGAATTCACATGGTGTCATCGCTCAGCTCCATTCCATTCAGATGCAGCCATCAGCAGTCTCTAGCACTCCTGCCGATCTCCAACACATTTTGGACAAGTATTCTGGTATATTTGCTGAACCTGTGGGATTACCTCCTTCTCGTCCAGAGGACCACCGTATTCAGCTCCTTCCTGGCAGTGTTCCACCCAACATCAGGCCCTACCGCTACCCATTTCATCAGAAGACCGAAATCGAGATACTTGTCCATGACTTACTGAAGCAAGGTATTATTCGCCCTAGTACCAGTTTCTTTTCTTCTCCAGTTCTGCTTGTTCGCAAAAAAGATGGGTCATGGCGACTCTGCATTGATTTCCGAGCACTTAATCATCTCACTATAAAGGACAAGTTTCCCATTCCAGTTGTTGATGAACTTCTTGATGAACTTCATGGGGCTCATTTTTTCTCCAAGTTAGATCTTCGTTCTGGGTATCATCAAATTCGGGTTCATGAGGAGGATATACCTAAAACTGCCTTCCGCACACATGATGGTCACTATGAATTTTTAGTCATGCCCTTCGGCCTCACGAATGCTCCTTCAACATTTCAGGAAGTGATGAATAACATATTTCGACCATACCTCCGGAAATTCATTCTAGTCTTCTTTGATGATATCCTCATATATAGCAAAACTTGGGCTGAGCATCTCCATCATCTGGAGCTTGTCTTGCAACTTCTCTCTGATCATCAACTCTGTGCAAAACTATCTAAATGTGTGTTTGGCCAGGAGGAAGTGGAGTATCTCGGGCATATTGTTGCACACCATGGAGTGCGGGTGGATCCTACAAAAATAGATGCCATGAAAACTTGGCCGCATCCTAAAACTCTCAAGAGCCTTCGGGGTTTTTTGGGGTTGACTGGCTACTACCGCAAGTTTGTCAAAGATTACGGGAAAATTGCAGCACCATTGACAACTCTGTTAAAAAAGGATGCCTTCTCCTGGACCCCTGTTGCTGAGACTGCATTTGAACAACTGAAACAGGCTATGTGCAGTACACCTGTTCTCGCGATGCTAGATTTTTCCAAACCCTTCACTATTGAGAGTGATGCTTGCGGCAATGGATTGGGTGCTGTTCTCCTGCAAGATGACCATCCTATTGCGTTCACTAGCAAAGCCCTCTCTGGTAAGAATCTAGCCCTCTCTACTTATGAAAAAGAAATGATGGCTATTTTGCATGCTGTACAGAAGTGGCGGCCATACCTCTTAGGGAGTCATTTTTGCATCAGAACCGATCACCAAAGTCTGAAATACTTCCTGGAACAACGGGTATCCTCTCCTACACAACAGAAATGGGTCAGCAAACTCATGGGGTATGATTATGAGATCACCTACAAGAAGGGTAAGGAGAATATTGTGGCAGATGCTCTTTCTCGCACATTTGATAATCAAGCTTCCCTTTCTGCTATTTCTATGCCCATTCCCAATTGGTTAGCGTCTGTTCAGCAGGGCTATGACAGTGACTCTTCTTTATCTCAAATCATTCACCAGCTAGCCAATAATCCTTCTGCTATACCACATTACTCTTGGGATGGTGCTTCTCTTCGATACAAGGGTCGGCTAGTGCTTCCTCAGAACCCAGCTCTACATCAGGCTATTTTTTATGAACTCCATGCTTCTCCTTCAGCAGGGCACTCAGGCTTCCTCAAAACTTATGCGCGAGCAAGGAGAAACTTCTTTTGGAAAGGGATGAAACAGATGATTCAACAGATGGTGGCTGAATGTGATACTTGCCAACGCCACAAGGGTGAAACGACCCTCCTTCCTGGCTTGCTCGAACCATTGCCCATCCCTACACGGATTTGGACTGATATTTCTATGGATTTCATTGAAGGGCTTCCTAAATCCGGTGGCAAGACAGTGATCTTGGTTGTGGTTGATCGTCTCTCGAAATATAGTCATTTTTGTGCCCTCAGCCACCCCTATACTGCCTCCTCTGTTGCACAACTCTTCATGGACCAGATATTTCGTCTTCATGGACTCCCTTCTTCCATTGTCTCTGATCGTGATGCAACTTTTACCAGTCATTTTTGGACTGAACTGTTTCAGAAAACTGGCACCAAACTGAAGATGAGTTCGGGCTATCACCCACAAACTGATGGTCAAACTGAAATTGTCAATAAATGCTTGGAAACTTATCTTCGTTGCTTCACTTCCGAGCAGCAACATCAGTGGGCCAAGTGGCTCCCTTTAGCTGACTGGTGGTACAATACCTCTTACCACACTGCCTCTAAAATGACTCCATATGAAGCAGTCTATGGTCAGGCACCTCCAGTGCTCCTTCCCTACACTCCCAACAGCTCACCAGTCCAGGCAGTTGACATAGTTCTCTGCAGCAGGGATCATATTCTTCGTACCTTACAGGATAATCTTCACATGGCCCGTAATCGGATGAAACAGCAAGCAGATCAACACCGTTCTGAGCGCTCATTTCAAGTTGGGGATATGGTTTTTCTTCGTCTACAGCCATATAAACAATCCTCCCTAAAGCTGAAAGGGCGTCATAAGCTGGCCCCAAAATTTTATGGGCCTTATAAGGTTCTGCAGAAGATTGGTTCAGTTGCTTATAAACTGGAACTTCCTCCTTCTTCCCGCATTCATCCAGTCTTTCATGTTTCTTGTCTAAAGAAAGTTCTGGGTACCACTGTCAGAGCACAAACTACTCTCCCTGAAATGGATACGGAAGGATCCATTATCCTGGAGCCGGTGGCAATCATTGACCAGCGCACTCGCCAGCTTCGCTCTCGCTCCATCTCTGAGGTCTTGATTCAGTGGCATGGCATGCAACCAGAGGATGCTACCTGGGAACCCCTTCTTCAGATTCAACAACAATTTCCACACCTTAAGCTTTGAGGACAAAGCTTTTTTCTAAGGGAGAGGGGATGTTAGGAACCTGTGTGTTCCTTCTGTTTATTTTGTTAGAGTAGTGTTGTTGGACGCATATGCTTTGTAAGTCGTCCCGTGAGTATATTTTATTATCCCACATGCATAGGTAGTATTACTTTTCTAGATCGTACCCAGTATATAAGAATAGGTTGAGGCCCTTGATGGGTACGGACGAATTTATTGTATTGAGCTTGCTCAAAGGAGGTTACCCCCTCGAAGTGGCCTGCGATCAGTAGATTCATTCTGAGTTCTGCTATCACTTGGTATTCTGTTATTTCGAGCATTCTCACGATATTGCTATAAGGAGGTTCTTCACAGTGTGTGTGTGTGTGTGTGTAGATATATATATATATATATATATATATATATATATATATATATATATAATTAATTTTTCGTAACAGATAAAATAATTTTAATAAAATCAAATGTACAAGACTTGTCCCTAAATATCTCAACTTTCACATTCAAAAGTTGAAGTCTTTACATCTCTCGGCTTTCTCTATATAATATAATATTTATTTAACTAATTTATATCTTATCTAAAGCTAACACACCTAATTTCTCTTATATCTAGAGAAATAGTTCATTCATGGATTTATCCAGTAATGTTAATTTATGATTGACAAGCTCAAAAATAGATATGACTTAGATACAAAACTAAGCCCAATTGTATATCTCTATTTTAGATATGTCCGTAAATAGACCTTTGAGCTTTAATAGGATTTTTTCTTGTTAAGAATGTCATTCTAGCCAACTACAAAATTAAAAAATTAAGACTGTGTTGATCATCGACTTTGTCACTTTCTACAAGCTTATGAAAGCCATTGGGAGTCAAAACCATGTAAATTCTACACAACCTTAAATGAAATACAGAAATAGATTGTCAATGATGTTATTAACAACTAAAGGTATTAATATAGGTGCCTTTGTAGTTTATTAACAAATTTAAGTATCAAACTTTTGATTTTATAAAAATTGCGTCTGACTGACTAAATAGATTAAGTATAAAAAATCAGAGGTCAAACAAAGTAAACTAGCAGTGAATAAATTATTCTTTAAATATAAATTAATGTGAATAAATTAAATTATAGTTATTTGAAATACATGAAATAATATGAGAAAAAATAACAAAGATAAAGATAAAAGGAAAATAATAGGTATAAAGGAAAAATATATAATGAAAAAAAATCTTGTTACCAAAAACAATAGCAATAAGGGAAAAAAGTAAGGTAAAATGGGTCAAAAAATCATGATTTTCAATGTATGATTTAAATATAAAATCTTATAATAAAATATATTTAATATTTTAAAAAAATCTATAATTTTTCAATAGATACAAATAATGATATCTATTTTTAATATACCCTTATAAATAAAATTAAATAAATTTATTATCAAATTTTCACTTATCTTTAATGAAATGAAATATTATTTTTGACTATTATAGTGACTATCCAAATTTTTTTAAATATCCATTTGAACCTATAAATTGTAAAATAGTTTCTATTGTTAATTCATGTATAGAATCTATCTAATGATTAAACGATATAGTTTAAATCAAAACTAAAGTTTAACTATTATATTTGAATAAAAATAATATAATTGTGTAGATCAATAATATCTCTTGTATTATTCTTAAATTTTTAATATATTATATTTAAGATTGATTTTTTAAAAAATTTGGAAGTAACATAATTATTTTTTAAAACTATAGTATTATTGAAGTTAAAAATTGTACACTAAAAATGGTGAGAATATTAAATTATAATTTTAAAATTTGAATTTAAGTTTTCTACAAAATATATAAATATTTATTATTTTTAAATAACTAAAATATTTTTCTCTTTTAAATTAAAATAAATGACATATTTTCTAATACATTTAGAGTTTGAATTTTATTTTTATTAAATATATTATCTAATTTTTTTATTTAGATAATCTTTTATTTGATTTTTTAAACCAGAGTCATAGTTGAAACATCTATTATTTTAAATTTTCTCTAATGAGTTTCATTTTTCTAAAATATATTAATATTTATTATCCTTAAATAAATAAAATATTATTATCTTTTAAAAATCAAATATATATTTTAATACATTTCAAATTTCAAATTTTCATTTTTAAAAATATAGTATCTATTTGTTTAAATTTATATAATATTGTACTTGATTTTTTAAACCAAAGCCACATTTTAACCATCTATATTATTTTACACTTTCAAACTCTATAAATAAACTTCAAACAAACCTACTACTTTTTGGGAGAACGTAATTGCTCCACAAAGGAAAAATTGTTCATGAGTAATGTGATTTAAAATAAATTATTAATTAAAAACTTTATTTTAAACAACTTCAATTTAATAATTTGGATTTAATTTAAAATATAATATCTCTTATGAAGATAATCTAATTAAAAAATATATCTATAATTAAAAATCAAAATCAATTTAGACAAGAGCCTACAACACAATTGTAAATTATGAGCCTCTTATCGAAGAGGTCTTGGGTTCAAATCTCCCTATGCTTAATAAAATAATAATTTTTAAAAAAAAAAATTGAAATCTATTTTTTCCAAAATATTAAATATTAATCACTTTCCATTTAACAATAACATTGGGAGAAATACATAGTGAAAAATACTAATTATTTTATCAAAATAATTTAATTCAAGCATGTGATTATAATTAAAAAATTAAGCAAATTTTAAAATGAAATAAAAAATCATTAATTTTCAATAGGTAATGAAATTAGAAAGAATACTTAATAAAAAGACAAAACCCATTACATGCACAATTATTTATAATATTTTATATAATTAAAACTTAAATCGATCAATTCTCATCTTCAGTCATATTTTCAAAAATGATGATCAACACAAATAGAAAGTGTGATCAAAACCCACCTACATTTAAACTTTATATACATTGCTACTATGGATTGCATCTTTCAGTTTTTTCATTCTTAGCTAGTCAATATCAAATCCTCATATCAAATTAGAGAAGAAAAGGAAAAAACATTGTTACATAAATCTATGGTATCCACTATCAAACATAGATTTTGTGCAGAGATATATAGATTACCTCTACAAATGACCTAAGACTTACCTAGTATACTTTCAGTTTGGAAAACTACTTCAAACTTCCTTTCACTGTTTTGGATTTAATAAGAAACAATTTCATGGCATTATTGGAAAAGCATTAGAGATTGTCCTTTTTTTGTGGTAATAATTTTTTCCATTGTTTGTAAATGACATTTCTTTGTACTAATTCATTTCCACTTTTTTCTATTTGTCATCATTCAAACTTTTATGTGAGTATATCTAATTCACAAGCCTGAAGATAACCATGATAAATCTATCACATGACATACTTTTTCCTTTTTCTTTGATTGCAAATGGTTGTAAAAGGAATTCTTAACTCAAATAAAGACAAAATTTTCCAAGCAATTCTAAAAAGTAAAGTTTCTAACTCACTCAAAAAATTATTATTATAGTTATCCATTTTTGAACTCTAAATTTTCACACATACCAATTCTTAACAATACAATAAAATAAACTAATTATTTAAATCAATTCATGATAGCATTTTTAAACTCCAATATTTACCATGAATCTTAATCAAATAGCAAGCAATAGAGAGTACATTTTAGCTAGCACTTTTATGATATTTCATATCTGCAATACAATGGATGAGCAACACATTAATGCAACCAATCATAGCACATATTTCTTGCATGAGAATTATGATCAAATGTGAGAAAACAAATGAATTTCAAGGACCAACTAATTGCATTGAACTGTTGTATATGTTGTGAGGATTTGAATGATGATATGCCAAAAATATTTCCATTCGTTAAATGACTTCAAAACATAATAACAATCACAAAATTCTCAAGGTCAATCCAACCATAGTGAATTTTCGAAGGGATGCATATTTTTTAGATTTGAACTTCAAGAATATTTTGCTTACTGAATGGAAAGCCAGTGGACGACATAATCTCCAACTTCAAAAAAGCATATTAATGTTTATAATATTAAACTCAAAAGATACATAAGAATCACAAAAAAGTCAAAGCTCATATTACAAAAGTGTTACGAAGTGGTTGCTATAAAGAGTTCTTAATATCATTTATAACATATATCCATAGTACTTGGAAATTTCAAAGTCTATAATGTATTCTAAATAAATTGGCTGCTTATATCAATAATTAGCATGTGTTTACTCAAACAACATAATCCTTATATCTGTTTCAAGATAATCAATGAATGACACTATCATTTTAATCTTAAGCTAGCAAAAATCTACTCTGAGAAATATCACTAGTATCTTCAAATATGTGGTTGTTGTGATTTGCTTGTTCAGATTATTGTTTTGCAGAGTTTACCATTCCATTTACATAACTCTGAGACTGTGTTCTCAAATTATATAATGAAAATGAGGTAACCAATGATATTAATTGATCTAAAAATTTGGTATGCAAAGTAAAGTTTCTAATTAATCTAAAAAATCTAAAAAAATTGGCATGCAATAAGAAAGTTTCCAATTAATTTGAAAAAGATTGAAGAGTTTAAGTTTTCATCAAATCCCAAAATAATTAGAAATTTGTGAAGGAAAAAATGGTAGATTGATATTTTTCATTGCCGGAAATTTTTTATCAGCGAAAGCGCTGACAATTTTCCAGTGAAGATTTATAAAAACTGTCCCACATATAAACCTATCGACTTCAATTAATAATTTTTAAAAAAATGTTCAATATGAGATCAGACGAAATCAATTAATAGTTTAAAGCCAAAATATGCGTGCACGGCCTTCAATTAATAATGGATTTTGACTTTAGCGCGTGTGGAAGAAGAACAACGCTACCTTCTCCACCGGTCAAATACAAAACATGGATAGAAAGAAACGGTCAATGTTATCGTTTTGATCTTTGATCAACGAGAAACTTGAGATATTCTTAGGTTGTAGTTGAATTTGTGGGTTGATAATATTCGGTTGAATGTATGAATCTGGCTCTCCTCCATCAATCAAAAAACGCGTATTTTAAAGGTTTGAATTGATGAAACCTACGGACTCGTTCAGATAATTACATGCCATTGTGCGACTGAAGTTTTGAATAATTCCTTCTTGAATTTACATTATGCAACTATTCCCATCCTCAATACGTTGCCTCTCTATAAATATTGCTTTCTTTGTATGGGTTTTATATACCATCTTCATCTTCTCTCCCAACAAATTTGTTTCTCTTCAATTGCTCTTTTGTTTCTGAAGAGGAGTTTATTTTTTTGACCTGAACAACTTTATTTCTGAAAGAATACTCTCCAGCAGCGAATATGGTGGCATCCAAGCTAATGAGAATCATGATACTTCTTCTTGTTGTAACCCTTCTATTTAGCCTTCAAGTTTCTGCTCGATATAATCTTCTTAAGGAAGAAACAAATAAAGATGCAGAGGCCATCTCCAACAAGGGAAATAACAATGTGTTTCAAGTTGTGGAAAGACTACCATCATGCATCAATTGTGCAAGCCATATTCCAGATCCTAAGTGTTGTAAATAATTATAAAGGAGAGTTGAATATGGAAGTCTGTCATTCAGACTCATGTGTACACTAAAACTGTTATACAGGTCCAATGACGTAACTCATTTTCTCCTCATGACGAACATGAGTATTAATTAATAATTTCATTAAATTTTATTCTTCTGTAATTTGTGGTGATGGCCATGTTTGTTAAGTATTGCAATACAGTCTCTGAGAATAAAGGATTCATCAAAAGTACATACCTTTATTTAATGATTTAATGAATTTTATGTTTGAACGTGAAATATAATTTTTGTTAAATATTCTATTATTTATAACCATTGCACATGAATCAGGTTAGTAGTGGAATTAAAAGCTTTTGTGTTTTGAAATCAATTACCTTCTTTGTCACCTCTCTACAAGAATTGAATTGGAAAGCATTTAAATGAGGTCACAAACCATAATATATGAGTCTCAAGATATGATTTAAAATCATCTCTTCACAAGATTAAGGAATGTATTGTTGGAAACATTTGCAAAATAGAGAAATAAAGTTACCAATAGTAATAAGAAAAGAAAATACTATCTAATATCTTCAAATCAGAAGTTGAACTATATTAGCTATTGAATATCTTGTAATTCTTTTTAACATTTAGAATGGATTATTGATCAATTCAAATAAGATTTTCAAGTTATTGATGAAATGAAAGAACACAATTAGAACTTTAATCAAACAAGCTGAATCTAAAAAGATCTTATTTTGAAAAACTAATAGGAATATAAGTATCAGATAAAAAAATTGATTTCTTAAATAAAATAGACAACTAATCAAATGGAATATAACACTCAAAATGCAAGGGCTAAACACACTAACTTATTGTTTTTAAACAAGTTTCACAAGTAAACTAGATAACCTATTTATTTAGTTATTTTTTAAATCAGCACTTTGTCCAAAAAATTATAGGGCCTCCTTCTCTAAACATAAATAAGATATAAACATGATTTATTTTAAAAGAAAGTTGATTTCTTTCTTACTAAGAATTTTAGCATATTAATACAAGAGAAATGCTACAACCTTTTTTTTAGTCATGCTTTCAACTTAGTAGTATATCAAAGCATGCAAACAAGATGAAACTTTCTCCCCCAATAATATAACAAACATAATATGTAGAGCAGCATTTTTGTTCCTTTGCAATGATATAACAAAAACTACAAAGAAAAATCTCTTCTTTGACAGAAGAATGTTAAAGAACTCTTTTGCAATACTTTTTTGAGCAAAACATCATACTTGAACAATATGCATAAACAAACTCCATTCTTTTTCATCTTCCAATCCAACAAATCTGCATTAACGACAACCAACCATGGAAGCTCACCTCCCAACCTAGGCTTCCATTAGTCTGTCTCCAAGCTTTGATAATTGTGGCTAAATGGGTTACAAACAATACAAAAGATACAAATGCAAAAACACAAAAATTACAATAATGGGGCAAAAGCACAAACCTATGTCACCATTTTGTAAAGGAAAGGCTCAAAAAAGGATAACTATTCACTTTCAATGACATAAATTTAGTATTATTATTTAAAATTTGAAAATGATGTAAACTAATGAAATTGAAATAGATGAATTTTAGGATTATAATTTTTAATAATTATTTGGAATAAGAATTGATATATTTTTCTAATATTTATAGATAAATTTTTAGGTATTAAAAAATGTTGAAAATTAAGGGTCTAGTTCCCACTACAAAACTATATGGAAATAAATGTATTTCCCTTTGATCTTAGACTATGTTATAGATAACTTATATATCTAGAAAAATAAAAAATAAAAATCGGCTTTAGAACAATATTTTCTCTTTTATAATGATTCAAATTCCAACTCACCTAAAATCAATAGTTTTCATCTCCTAGCACATTTTTCAATACAAATATATTCTAACTAGAAGAAAAATTATACATTCTAGAAGAGGAATCTCTCCTCTAGAACACCATATAAATTTTAATTTTTTTTGATATGATTTAATATTTTTTTATTTATCAAAATTGACATGTTTTCAAGTGTTAAAATATGTGCTTGTAGAATTTTTTAAATTAAAATATACTATATCTATTTAAAACACTCTAAACTCTATATGATAATATTATTGACTTTGAGCTCTATAAAATGGTTTTTATATGTTATTAAAAAATACCATAAAAATTTGTACGAATTATTGAAATGCCACTTTCCAAAAAAAATTATATTTTTTTAGTAATTGGATACAAACTAGTATAAAAACATGCATTTAGTTGACATTTCCAATTGGAAAACCATGGGACCATATATAACTTAGCTAGAATAAATTTATCTAGATCATACTTTGAAAAAAATTGATTTTTAGATAGAAATACTCAAATTCAGCCATTTTGATAAGTCAGCCTGAAAGGTGACACAACTTTGTACTTTTACCCAATGAGCTCCCTTAAGTTTAAGGTTTACAATTGTGTCATTTAAGAACCCATAGAAAATGTTGAAGGTGGACCTATCGAAGAGAAAACATGCATGCAATACTGATAAACAACGAAAAAAATTGATGCACTTTTAAGGTCACAATAACATAGTTTTCCTTCAAAAAATTTTTATTATAACCCAAAACTATAACTAGTATGACCAAATGGAACTCGTACTCCATAAAATTCATCTCTTATCCACAAGAAGATGCTCTCAACTACAAAGGCAAGCCCAACTAACCCCTTCACCCACAAGGCCACTACTTCCCTCCCAATCACAAGTGATGCCTTACACACCCATAAACAAAATACAACAACAATAAGAACAAGAAAAATAAAATACAAGAAAGCCCTCATACTGATCACATAAAAACATCTACAAAACAAGAAATGTATTTATAGTCCTACATATTCATTTTAAAACAAGAAAAACAACAAAACTAAAATAAAAAGAGTCTTTCCTCCATGGAAAAAGAACCAATCTTCAATCTAATGCAATGAAAATTAATTTTTGGGGAGAGAATTTCCACTTTTATTTCTCCTTATCTTCCCCTAATGCCAAAACCCTTAGTTTTTATAAAACTGGAGAGTGATTGAACATCCACTAAATCCCACAAATCTCACTAAAAAGGCCTCGAAATTAATACTAAGCTACTATCTATAAATATGAGTTGATTATAGTTCTTTCCCCTTCCCTCTTGTCCCCTCTCATAAATGAGAGTTTGACAAGGAGTGTGGGACAAGTTAAGTTCATTTGGCCTTCTTGATTTTTTGTCACTTTTAGAATTTGGCCCTTTTCGAGTGTCATAAATGTCTTCTAGACATCCCTATGGCGAAAATCTAACCACTAACTCATAGTACCCAAAAATGGTTAGTTAATTTTGACTAGAATGGCACCCTAGGGACACTTTTAAGCCCACTAAAGTCCACTTAAATTTTATCTATTATTTGTGTGATGATGGGACCAAATTTGAGTCTTTCTAAAAAAGTATATTTACTTAAGTAACCTACTAGATCTACCCTAGTGCAGGTAACTCTTGCCAACCCTAATTGACATGTCACTGGCACATACACAATATAATTGTTAAGTAATAAATCATGAATATATTTCACATTTACAAGTGACCTGTCAAATTTACATAATGTAACTTAATATAATAACAATCATTCACATCATGTATACAAAACAAGATACATCACAATGAGGGTTAAATATCTTCATTAGATTAAGCTTTTCCTTCAAAATTTACATATAGGTTTAACATTACTTCTTCGATTAAATTCTAGGGTTACTTTCCTACACACTAAATAAATGTATCAATATCCCAAGGAAAAATTACATATAAAATAAATGGTAAATAATTTAAATTTTACATTGGGATTCATAATTCATAATAAAATAATATTTCATTTCAAAACCACTTTCATAATTCAATTCCCATGTAAGGAAATCACATGCCTACTCAAGCATATAAATATCAATGCATATAGAATAAGTCTTAATCATCCTTGTCATACATGCTAAATAAACATGAATTTCAATTTCAAAACATCATTCAACTTTAAAGCATATACAAGAATCAAAATCACCATAAGCTATCTTATTGACATCAATCTCTACTTTAATACATAATTCACCTATCCCAATTATCATTAGAACCTTGCATTCCTTGAAATCCTAGTCACCTTTCAAATATCATGCATTCACTTAACACTTTTTGAATCATCCTATCTAGGTCCATTCACCAATTAGTAAGAATTATCTAGATCAATTAACTAAAATGAAATATTAAGATTATCTAATTATCATCGCAAGGTGGATAAAAATAAGATAAGGAAAATACCCTAAAATCACTTAAATTAACTAATCAAAAGTAGATGAATAATTATGTTTACATGAACTTAGTAATCATCCAAAATATGAGACACACCACACTTTATTCCTTGATTCTATATCAATGCAATAAAAGTCCATAAATTATTATTGTACCAATTTAACATCTCAGACCATTATATTGTTGCCACCTAAAAATTTAGTCATTCCACCATAGAGTATCAACAAATGTAACCAACCAATAATCAAGCATAGGACATATAGAGTAACAAAATTAACTTTCATAAAACATGCAACATCTAATTTTCCTATTGATTCTTAATGGAACTCTAATTCAATTTTTATCATCAAATAATCATCTAAATTTACCAAGCATATAGAGTACATGAAGGTAACCTTAATCGAATAGTTAATTTCTAATTAATATCCCCATGTAGCTGATCATTTATTACCATAATATATCATCTTATCATAATTATTTTCCTAAATTTAATCACACACCAATTTACCTTTAACATATAACATGAAGTTATTATCTAAGTGTTTCTTGTCATAATACAAATTCCTCTTGCAATTATTTTCAACACTTTACATAATGGTATGGTCAAATAGTTACTACACAAAAAATGACCTTCTAAAATGATTATCTCTATGTAACAAAAAATGTCATGATGTCTTCAAAATGGGTTCTAAATTCAATCATAATCAATAATGTCACATCTTTAAAAAAATCAACCTAGGGTATCTCTTAGGAGGTATTTTAAAGAAGGTCACTAAAATGTTATAACGTCTTAGCATACAACCCTTACCCATCTCAACCTAGAATATTACTAAATGCCAACATGAAGAATCCTCAAAACCCTATTAGCCATGATTTTAAAAATCATGACTATAATTTATATCAACCTAGCAACAAATTATGAAATGAAACCATTAAAACCACTCACCTCACTCTTCTAATTTACTATAGTCTCCTATAGGAGGACATATTTGAAAAGTTAAGATTTCTTTCAATGCTAGAGGAGAGGGGCCTCACATAGAATATAAACCTTGTTAACAAAAATTAGGGTATAATATAATATTGATCATAACCATGAATAAAACCTTTAATAGAATTTAGAATTAAAACAAGTCTTTAAAAATAATAAAAAATGAAATCCTAACATTTCACCCTAAAAAATATTTTCATAAGAAGACAACACTAAGATTATGACTTTGGGTTAATTCAAAATATTTTATGGACAATATGAGCATAGAAACTTCTATAACTTCATGAGAAAAATAAATAAATAAGTTTTTATGACAAAAAAAATGAGAATCCAAAGTCTGAATGCCACTATATTTAACCAATGTTTTCCCAATCACATTCACATTTCTTGTAGGATTTAAAAATTTCATCTAAGATAAATTATTCTTTTGTTCCAAACCAAATAGTGGAAGACCCTTTTATTTTCTTAAGTCAATATTAAATTTAATTCTATTGAAGACTAATTCTGTCAACAATATTTAGTATTTTAAAAGGAGTGATTTTTGTAACTATAATATCAATACTTAATGCAATCCCACAATTCTTCTTTGAGTTAGTTGTTCATATCAAGTAAGAGTAATAATTCAACCCTAATATTTTTATTTTCTTATGATCATTGTAAAAATAATAATAGATTTTTTTTTTTGCACATATATTAGGTACATTCAAAGGGCTTGTCATGTTACATGATGGTTGTTAGTCTCTAGGTCATGGTGTCTATTAGTGCCAAACACTTATTCATTCACAATGCAGGATTATTTTGTCATCACTATGACCGAGTCATCATATATAGGCCAATATAACTATTGAAGACTTCCTTCTTGCCTTTTGAAATTACATTGTGCAACTATTCTCATCATCAATGCATAGCGTCTCTATAAATATTGCCTTCTTTGTATGGATTTTATACCATCTTCATCTTCTCTCTCCCAACGTATTTTTTTTTGAAGAGGAGTTTATATTTTTTAACGCGAACAACTTTATTTGTGAAAGAATACTCTCCAGCAATGAATATGGTGGCACCAAAGCTAATGAGAACTGTGACAGTTCTTCTTGTTGTAAACTCTTCTATTTAGTCTTCAAGCTTCTGCTCGATATAATCTTCTTAAGGCAGAAGCAAATAAAAATGCAGAGGCATCTCCAACAAGGGAAATTACAATCTGTTTCAAGTTGTGGAGAGACTACCATCATGCATCAATTGTGCAAGACATATTCCAGATCCTAAGTGTTGTAAATAATACTAAAGCAGAGCTGTATAAGGAAGTCTCTTATTCGAACTCATTTGTACACTTAAAACTGTTATACTGGGTCAATGACCTAACTCATTTTCTCATGCTAATGAACATTAGTATTAATTGTTTCATTAAAATTTATTCTTGTGTAATTTTTGGTGATGGCCATATTTGTTAAGTATTGCATTCCAATCTTTTAGAAAAATGAAACCCAAAGTGCACACCTTTACTTAATTATTTAATTAATTTATGTTTCATTGTTAATTTTTAATTTTTTTTTTTAAATTCCATTATTTATAACCATTGTACATGAATCAAGTTAGTAGTGGAATTAAAAGTTTTAGCATTTTCAAACCAATTACCTTCTTTGTTCACATCTCTACAAAAATTGAATTGGAAAGCATTTAAATGGGGCCACAAAAGACAATATACGAATCTCAAAATATGATTAAAAATCATCTCTTCACAAGATTAAGTAATTTAATGTTGAAAAAATATGTGGAAGATGAAACTAAAAATACCGATAGTAATAAAGAAAAGAAAATACCACCTAATATCTTCAAATTAGAAGTTGAACTATATTAGCTATTGAATAGATTGTAATTCTTTGTAATGAGTAAAGAAAAATAAGTTGTAGCATTTTTCTCATATAAAGATGCTAAAATTCTTAGCAAATAAGAAAATTACTTTCTTTAAAAATAAACCATGTTTATATCTTATTTGTGTCACTACTTCCTTCCCAAGCATGAGTGATGCCTTGCACATACATAAACAAAATACAATGAAAATAACAACAAGAAAAATGCAATGCAAGAAAACCATTATACGCATCACATAAAAATATCTAGAAAATAAGAAATGCATTTGCAGTCTTTCATATTCATTTTACAACAACAAAAAATAAGTTACAAAGGAAAGAGTATGTCCTTCATGTCAAGTGAACCAATCTCCAATACCATGCAAATAAAAATGAGATTTGAGAAGATTTTTTCCCTTTTCTTCCTCATTATATATCTACAACTGCAAAACCCTAAGTGTCTCTAAAACTAGGGAATGAGTAAACTCTCACTAAATCCCTTCAAAGCCACAAAAAAGGCTTTGGAATTTGTAGCCAATCACTACCTATAAATGTGAGTTAATTACAATTTCTTTCCCTTCCCTCTTGCTCCCTCTCATAAATGAGAGTTTGGGTAGGAGTGTGGGACAAGTTAAGTGCATGTGGCATTCTTCATTTTCCCCTTTCTTGAAAAGTCACCTTTTTGGAGTGTCATAAATATCATCTAGATATCCTTATGGAAAAAATATAACCCCTGAATCATAGTACCACAACATGATTAGTTAATTTTGACTGGAATGGTACCCTAGGGTCACTTTTAAACTTACTTAAAGTTTACCTATGGTTTGTATGATGATGGGACCACATTTGAGTCTTTCTAAACAAGTGAAATTACTTAGCCTACTAGGTCTACCTTAGGTTAAGTAACCCTTTCCAACCCTAATTGGTAGGTCACCACCACATACACAATAAAAGTGTCAAGTGATAATACAAAAATATAATATAATATAATTCATTCAAATCATGTTTACAAAATAAAACACATCACAACGAGGTTTAAATGTCTTCATAAGATTAAAATTTGGCTTCACATTTTACAAATAGTTTTAACCTTGGATCTTCAATTAAATTCCATGGTTAGTTCCTACACATTAGATCCAACTATCAGGAGCCTGAGAAAAATGTATATATAAAATCAATGCTATAGAATTTAAATTTTACATTGAGGTTTATAATTCATAATAAAATAATGTTTCATCTCAAATAAAATTTTATAATTCACTTCTCATTCAAGGAAATTGAATATCTAAACATAAAACTTAGTTTAAAATGAAAATCTACATGGAAGTCATGTAATTCAATTAAACCCATTAACATGAGGATTCAACAATATAAACATAAATGCATATAGAATAAGTCCTAATCATCCTCATTGTATTAGCTAAATCAACATGAATTTCAATTTCAAAAGATCATTTAACTTTAATGCATATGCAACAATCCAATTAACTATAATCTATTTATTGATATCAATCTCTACTTCAATAAATAATTCACCTATCCCAATGTATGTTAAATTCAACATAAGAAATTACCATTAGAACCATACATTCCTTAAAACCCTAATCACATTTCAAATATCATGCATTTCTTAACAACTTTTTGAATCATCCTATCTACACCCATTCATCACTTCGTAAAAATTATCCATATTAATTGACTAAAATGCATTATTGAAAATATATACTTATCATCATGATTTGGATTAATAATAAGATAAGGAATATACCCTAAAATCACTTTTATGTTAACCAATAAATTATGTATGAATAACTATGTTGATGTGAATTTAATAATAATCCAAAACATGAGATATATCACACCTTATGCCTTCATTCTCTATCAATGAAATATAAGTCCATGAATCATTGACATAGAAATTTAATATCTCATACTATTATATTACAACTACATACAAAATGAGTCATTCCACCATAGAGCATCAACAAATGTATCTAATCAATAACCAACCATAAGATGTATATAGAGTAACAAAAATAACTTTCACATAAGATGCAACATCTAATTTCTCCATTGATTCTTAATTAAAAAGTCTAATTCAATTTTCATCATCAAATAATCATCTAAATTTATGCATCATATAGAGTACATTGACGTAACCTCAATTGAACAATTAACTTCTAATTAACATCCCCAGATAGTTGATGAGTTATTACCATAATATAATATATTATCACAATTATCTTCATGAATTTACTGGAACATCAATTTACCTTTAACATCCAACATTAATTTATCATATAAGTTCTTATCATAATACAAATCCTCCTACAACTCTTTTCAACACTTTCCACAATGGTATAGTTAGATTGTTATTGAAAAATACCTTCTAAAATGATTATCTATATGTGACACAAAATATCATTGTGTCTTCAACATGGGTTCTGAATTGAGTCATAATTTATAATGTCACATCTCAAAACATTTCAACCTAGGTTATCCTCAAGGAGGTATTTTAATGAACATCACTCGAATGTTATAACGACATGGTATATGATCCTTACCTACGTGAATCTAGAATATTACTAAATTCAAACATGAATAATTCACAAAACCTTATTAGCCATGACTTTAAAAATCATGAGTATCAAATTATTTCAAGGTGGAAAATGTTTGAATGACTTGTTGGAAATACAATAGCAAAGTAAAATTTGAGGGAAATAGTAGACACTAACTAAGAGACACGTCACACCCCATAGAATTGTAGGTCATGGACGTTAGCCTATGAAGCGTTTGATGAATTAGCACTTAAAGTTTTTGACCTCAAAATCTATACATATAAACTAAAATTCCAAATTACGCATATAAATCCATAGCATGAAAATAAAACATTTAACACATGTATAACAGAAGATATTTGGTTACCCAAAAACAGACCGAGGAGAAGATATAACTAGTGTGGGGATGACACGCACAAATCTTCACTACTGTAGTAATAAAGTATATCCAATGAAGGTTACAATGTTTTGATCATGAAACATGATCTACTATGTGAAAGGTCCATCTTATTCAAGGCTTATACGATTGTTAGATCTTACCCTATTAAAAGATTTCAACACCCTATTAAAAGTGTCCTTGGTAAAAGGACTTTAACTTACAGTAAAGTAAGCACCCTGTTAAACAATTTAGAATAGCTTGTCAAGACTACTCTATTAAGATATTTAATTGATTCACCTATTAAAATATCTTAGCAATGATCCTTCAATCAACCCTCTATTGCTTGATGTTAGATGACCTCTTTTTTTATGTGTACTTGATCCTTTCTTGTTAGATGTATCTCTACTATCTTCTTATTCCTTTCCTCTATTCTCCTCTAATAGATTATATAATGTAACTAAAATTATAACTCCTTAGTCACCATAAATTCTCTATTTATGGATGCAAACTTCTCTCCTTTCTCCTTACACATTCATAATTTTTTTAGGGTTTGTCCTCCTTAGGAAGACCTAGGTGACTTAAGGTTAGGTATGAATCAACAATAGTGATTCACCCATATTACCGCTTAATCCTTCCCTTTTTCTAATTAGATACATTTAATTTATAATGATTCACAATTAAGACTTGTCCTTATCATCTAAGATCGTAAAACAATATTTAAGTTAAGCCAAAATAGTTTACATACAACTTTGTGCCATTACAAACAACTATGTCAAAACTATATAACTCAGCACTGGAAGTCACTGATGCTTAACATCAACAGAAACTTCAATGCTATAACTCGGAATGCATTGATCAGTCAACATCTATATAGCTTGATACATATTGTTTGCTCAATAGTTGACTGACTTGACACTTACTAGTTACTCGACACATAGTAAATATCTGTCACTCAACATATACTATATGAAAACTTATGCTCAGCATGTGTTTCTTTTTCAGCATGAAATAAGTAAATGACTTAAGTATATTGTCACTCATATGTCAAACCCAATATGAGACTAACAATCTCCCCCTATGACATCAGTGGCAAAAATACTTGGTTCTACAAGAATAACTCTAGCCTTTCAAGCATGACTCAGGTAATATCCATTCACCTAAAAAATTTTAAAACTTCAAAATTTTGAAAAAAATTATGACTCATCAGTTATACCTTACAATTCAATAACTCCCCCTGAGTTGATTGTGTTGTTCTGTATCTAAATAAAAGTCATTCCTTCTATTGAGTAGATTTGCAAAAACTGATCTCTACACTCTATTTCTATCATTACTCCTCTTTTTCTCAAAAATAGTAGCTCCCCAAAAATATTATCTCCTCGAATATCTCCCCCATACTTTATTTCTCCCCCTTTTTGACACTAATGTCAAAGGGTTATACACTTATAGTGTGTTTTTCCTACAATGTTTTGTGAGCTTGAAGCATAATTTTCAAGGAAGCATCCCAATTATCACAAGCTATATCTAATGATTTGATTTGAATGGCTAGCTCAACAACAACGCAAACTAAGCCTTTATGAGTAGAAAGATACAGATCATTCTTCATGAGTGTTTTAGAAAAGGCTAGTTCCTAGTGCAATATCTCCATATGTGGAGTCAGGATAGACTGGATGCTAATCAATTTAGCCTTCATGTTTGCTTCATCTATATGTAGCACTGCTAACTGACTCTAGGAGTTCAAGAGATTCCTAAAAAAAATTTCACTTTGGGCTAGATACCTTAGCAAAGTTATACTAGATGACTACATATGACTCTCCAAACTCAGTATGTGGCTCCTAATTCCTATGTAAAGAGTGCTAGGTTGCACAATTTGATGTTTAAAGAGAAAATATTCTCTATTTCCTTCTTCACATTGTCAATTTTGGTTGCTAACTCAATATATGATAGTTCAATAGTACTTGATATCTTTTCATTGACCTTACTTTGGAACTTTCTCTTAGACCATGCAAGCAATTTCTCTTTTGAGTCCACATCTGTGTCATTGACCTTCTCAACTAAGCTAGTGAGCTACTCTATGATAGGCTTCATTTCCATAGATGTTGGTAGGTCAAATGGATCAAGAAACAATTCCTTGATATCTAACATAGCTTGCTTCTTCCTATGCTCCCTTCTGAGCAGTTCTTGTTCCTTTTTCCTTGCAAGAGCACCCTATAGTATGCCCATCTATTCAATAGTGATGGTTTCAAGATTAAACTTTGGTAACCCAATCCCTTTGTCCACGTTTACATCATCAAATGATGTAACTCAGCCTATGAAGAGATTGACTTGGAGTAGTAGTAGTTTTTGGTAAAGTCATCAGTGTTTGCATTGCAAGTTTCCCCTTAGGTTTTGTAGTCATACCTATCTCTTCAATCCTATCCTTTACTTGCTCTTCATTCATAGATGGAACCTAATATTGTACTATAGGTTTAGGAGTAGCTTCCTGTCATGTTTGTGCTTGTGTTCCTTTATTCTCTTTTGTTTCATCTTTTTTTCTCTGTGTCTCACCCTTGTTATTTTCTTTTTCCTTTTCATTTCTGGAGATTGGAGGATTTTGCACTAGTGTATTGATAGCAAAAATTGCTAACTCCTTCATTTAATATAATACAATTGCTAATGTAGTAGGTATCAATGAGAATTGAGGAGGGGTTTTAGATGTTTATTGTGTCTAAACTTTCTCCCCTGCAGATGTCTTGTATGCCTTCTCAATCTCATGAACACTTAGTAGTACATTATTTTCACATAGTTTTTCCTTGGTAGTGGATTCTACCAGTATCTTCTTCAAATATTCCTCTATAAGGGAATTGATATTCTAAATGATAGTATTAGAAACATATTGTATCTATATAGTATCACTGTTTGTATTCAACTCATTTTGAGGATTGGTACTTGGCACTAGTGTATGTTGTACACTATGTTATGTCTATTGCTCATCCTCAACTAGTGCCTATGTGTCTTCATGTGTCTTAGTTCCTTTCTCATGTGCAACTGTCTTAGTGTCAACTATGGCAACCTCAGTTACTTGTTGTTTTTCATCTTTGTCCTCTTCTACCTTAGTAGGTGTCTACACTATTACCTTAGGTGTTGTCAAGTGATATACTGATTTCCAAATATGAGTAATTTTCTATATAACATCGTCAATATTATTCTATAGTATGTTGAATGCTCTATATTTGGTGGAATTTTACTTACCTTTTTCTTTGTTGCCTTAGCCATTATTTTCCTAAAATTTTTGCATCACCTGTGCAAGTTTAGTCTCTCTAATTTGTGTTTCTATGTTGAGACCATATTTCCAATTCTCCTCAAATCTTTCAGATAGATATTTTGGTAATGAGTTGGCAATACCAATTGAAGTTTTTTTGAATGTTACCACCATGCCATATATTGACTCTTCTACTTGGTTCATCTCAACTTTTCCAAGTTTTTAAAACTCAATATGTATGAGACCAAATAAATCAACATTATTCCTTACGCTCTCACATATATTGTGTAAATCAAATGAGGGATGGTGACTTATCACTTTGAATTGGTTATTGTCATCAGATTTAGTCCTCTATTCATTAAATTCAGCTAGAGCAATATACTTTCTCTTTTGTCTCTTCTTAGGCTCCACTTCTTTACTAGCTGATCTTTCTCTCTTCTCTTTTGGCTTTTCTATCTCTTGAGCCTTTTTAGTAGTAGCTCTTGTGCTTGTTTGAGTTTCTTGTACTACAGGCTTAGGTTTTACAAACTTCATTGGTTTGCTAACTACTGGGGCTTTGGCTTTCCTCTTATTTTTCTTAGGTGTTTCATAGACTTCTTCTTCCTTGAAAACTTCTTCAATTTCTACATTTTCTGCTTGATTTTCACCTTGACCATGAACTAAGACTAGTGGTGCTTGAGTAGGTATATCTTCTCCTTCTTCATCATTATCATCTTCTTCTCCATTTCACTCTACATCTACACCAGATTTCTCCTTAAGCGTCTTGATAATATTGTTTTTCTTTTTTATGACTAAGACAATCTTCCAATCCATTGTTACCTTAGATTTTTCCACATCATAATTCCCAAAGGCAGTAGCCTTAGCATCTACATCTTCTACAAGTAATTATGTGATTACTACAGAGGCTTCATCGACATTGATTTCAGAGCCTAGTGGCCTTAGCCACCTTACCCTTGGAACAACAACTTGAACATATGTAAAAGTAGTGTCAACTAGAAAGAAAACATCATTAAAAATTTTCTCAACTAGTGAAACTAGTATCCTCAGTGTCTTCTTCATTGACTACTTGAAATCTTCAAAGTAGCTGGTCATAAAAAACTCAACATTATTTTTAAATTGCTCAATAAATTCACCTATTTTCATTGTAATAGATCTTCTTTTTTTCCATGCAACTTTACCAAAAGAAGGAAATGTATTATGTACATAAAAGAGTATACATACAAGAATTGAACAAAATTTACATTGTGCACTCTTGGTCTTCCTTATTGCTCCCTAATTTTATGACAATTGTTTCATCTACAACTTGGCAAGTTCACAGGTATAATCTTTCTTAACTATTTTATAACCCATGTCGACATCAATACAAGGTAAATTGTTGATCCTACTAGATTGATAGAATTTATATGTTATTATCCTCACTACAAAAGCAATTAGGGGATCTAAGATAGTTTCAATTGTTATTCCTCATTTGTTCCATACTACCCCTAGTTTCAATTGTCATTCCTCATTTGTTCCACACTACCCCTATATTCTTCTCAATAACTTCTTTAGATTCACTCCTCATGGTTTTAGGTCAGTCAAGGGTTGGATACCCTATTACTCTATGTACAATATTTTCTATGTGATTTTCATCGGTCCATTATCCAAACATACAAGATTATCATGAATTCTACTCAAAACAATCTTTATCCAAAGACATTGGGGAAATCTAGGGCACAAGCTAACCCTTTCCTCTCTACAATTTTGAATTCTTCTTTCAATACTCCATTTTCACATAATTTCTCATAGGTTTCTCTAATTTCCATGTCACCTATGCTACCCACCTTACATGTGTAGAACCATCACAATTCTTGAATCATTAAAACTTGAGGTGGTATCATTGATAACACACCAAATGAATCTTTCTTATAAGCAATATCAAGAATGGCTCTAAAGTTTGGTTGTCTGATCTCATTACTTATCAATTGCAGATAAAAAATTCTTTACCCTCTTTAACCTTAGGAGTTGAAGAATTAGATGCCATTATGAAGAACTAGGGTTTACAAAAGTTCAAATTGAATAGCTTGACACATGATAACTACCTTTGTATATTTTTTGAGATGATTTCAAGAAAATATTGAATCCTATTTGCAAACACTTGGAATGATCTCTTCAATTTGCCTTTCCCTATCCATGCTTCTCTTCAAATTTGAATGATGTCAAATGAGTAGAAATCAATCAAATAGACCTTAAAAACTCACGTTTAATTCTTAGTGCTTACATAATCATAAACTTAGCTTTAATAGAGATTTCAACTCACTCAGGTTCCATGAAGTTTAATTTTCACTTGGCAACCACTATGCGTATGGTCAACACTATCACCTTTGATAGCTCAAAATTAACTAACATTTCACTCAAAAACCATAGTGAAACTTTTCATGCTCAATAATAACATGGAAAGTGATAAAACTTAAATATTTCTTCCTAGTTATAATCAACACCCTTCATCTTTCTTCATGCATATATAATCTTTTTAGAACTCAATTCTTAGAACTAATCTATAGTATGTCTTTTAAATATTAATAACACACATACCTCTTGATTGCTTAATTAGAGGTGGCATGATCACCTGACCCATTGGGTGAAGTGATCCCATCTAAACTTCATGTGTTGCAATCATCCTTTCTCTTCCATGTCTTTTTCATCTCATCTCTGATATTTTCAACATATGACTTTCCTTTTCCTTTTTTGAACTCAGTGCTTGGTGCCTTTGACCTTGTTGGACAATTCCTACTTATGTGACTAGTCTTTAGTTAGCCAAAACATGTATCTTGACTCAACCATCTTCTTAGTGACTTTTGAAATGTTTTCTGATGCAATTTTCAGAAACATGTCCATAATCTTGAAACTAGTGACAACTATACCTAGTATTGTAGTCCCAACTATAAGAGTTATCATTTTGATTTACCTCTGTCTTCTTGTTTGATGACCATTTAAGCTTGGATCTGCACTCATATGCTCTGCTCTGCTTTCATTAGTTTCTTTATTGAGACATGTGCTTTTTTTAATCTTTCTAAGGCCATGAATTTGACATGGTATCAGAGAAAGTTACAAGAAAGGAAAAATACAAATTTTCTTTTATTGCAAGTATAGAAAATTAGATTTGAAAATGGATTCTCGAGCATCTATTATTCCCACATCGTACAACAACTTTGATTAGAAGCCTAAAATTTTACTTTAGCTACAAAGTAAAGGCCTTTATTGAATAATTAAGAATATAGAGGTTGAAACCACTTCAGCAATAGAGAAATCTAAATACTTTAACCATATTGATGAAACATTTGGTCTGCTATGATTCTCCATATCTCAAGAACTGTTGTTCCATGTTGAGGCACAAGCACAACACCAAACCAAGTTTGGAATATCTTGGAGACTCTCTTTGGAAAGGGAGATGAAATGTGGGGTCATATCCTTAAAAATGGTTTCATCTCATTAGATCCAAAGAGTTTTAACAATATCCAAGATTACTTCAAAAATTTCAAATCTTTTTTGCTTTAGCTGAAAGGATGTGGTATTGATAAATCCAATGAAGAAAGTAAGTTAAATATTTCCTTTTTATTGATGTTGGATCCAAAATATGCAGTAATTGTTTCTTCTTTCTAAATAATCAAACTCACAACATGAGAAAATTGGATGATGCCCACACTTAATGCCTTCATTGAGTCTCTAATACATGAGCAAGATAAGCTTATTAAGATGGGTACCTTGAAGAATTCCAAATCTCATGCACTCAGTGTATATACAACTAGGAAGAATAACTCTAAATCCAATTAGTAATCCAAAGGAAAATGGAAGGTGAATTCAGATCAAAGAAAGAAAGGTAATCAAAAGCCTTCAAATGGGTCTATAGGATCGAAAGAAAAGGACACAAAGGGAAAATCAAAGTGCACCTATTGCAATCATGGGTACCATCCAGAATCATCATGCATGAAGAAGACCACTTATCTCATGGCCTAGACACTTAAACATCATAATATTGGTGGTCTTATTCCTAAAATGCTAAGAACCAAAAAGAAAAAGCCTTAGAAAACAAACGCAATGCTCATTCATTGATAGATATTCAATCTTCCTCAAATACACAGATCATAGACTCTAGAGCATCACACCGCATGGTAGTCACAAAATATTATCTTTCATCTTTGAAACCATACTTTTCTTCTCCTATTCTTGTGAGAGATGGATATCTTGCAGACGTGAATGGAATGGGAAGGTAGAGCTTGGAATTGAATTTTTTTAGAATGTCTTGCATATCCCAAAACTTTCTCTAAATCTACTTTCTATGTATCAAATGACACCTATTGGAACTCAGAGGAAAGTTGAATTTACACAAGATTCAATGAGAATCTATTACATGCAAGAAAATTCCAAAAAAAATTGGTAAGGTGAATCATCAATCTCATTTGTATACTTTCTCTAATTTTGTTCCTAAATCAAATTCTACTTTACCTCTAACATATGCAAATGATGAAAGTAGAATTTAGCATGAAAGATTTGGACATCTAAATTTTATATACATGCAAAAGCTTATAAATTAGGGAATGGTGAAAGGCTTTCCTACCTTTAAATTCTCTAATGGGGTTTCTAAAAGTTGTGCTCTTGGAAAATATCCAGAAGAAAAGTTTCACAAGGGAATTTCATGGAGAGCTTCCTCTCCACTAGAGCTTGTTCATAGTAATTTAATGGGCCCTTTTCTTAATCCATCCATGAGAAAAGAAAGATATTTCCTTATATTCATTGATGATTCTTCAAGGTACAAATGGGTATAAATTCATAGATACAAGTCCGAAGTGTTTGAGAATCTCAAGCTTTTCAAAGCTCATTCATAAAAGTAATCTAGAAAATTAGTCAAGATCCCAACATAGATAATAGGGGGAGTATGTCAACATTGATATCCTAAATATTTGTGATGAAGTAGGAATAAAATTGAAAAATGCAGTTCCATATATTCCAGAATAGAATGGGGTAGCCAAGAGGAAGAACCGATCTTTCAAGGAGAAGGCTAGTTGCATGTTGCATACTACAAACCTTCGCTCAAAACTATGAGTTGAAGAAATAAACTATGCTTCATATATTCAAAATAGATCTTTTCACAAATCCATTAAAGAAAAAACTCATTTTGAAGCATGGAGAGGTATACAACTAGAAAACACTCATTTTTTGCATTTTTGGATCTCGTGCATTGGCTTGCATTCCTACTAATAAAAGGAAGGCTTTGGAGCCTCAAAGGAAGGAATGCATATTTTTTGGTTATCTAGATAGTGAAAATGGTTATAGATTGTGAGATCTTTCTATAGAAAAACTCTTCATTGAGAGGAATGTATATTTTTATGAAAGTCACATGCAAGCATCTCAAATGCAACATGCTACTAATTCTATGCTTCATCCTCTCACAGATCTTGAGGATGATGGAGATACCAAAAATTTGATTTTAGATTCATCTGAATCTGATGGACATGAGAATGAACATCCATGTCTCAATTGGGATTATAATGATGATTCAACATCTCCTATGAGAAGAAAAAGAACACGGACCTTGGCTAATATATATGATGCTCCTCGTGCATTTTTAGCTAGCAATTCCATTATTCCAATGCATGCTTATATGCTTCAAGCATTAGATCCTCAATCTTATGTAGAAGCTATAGTGAATCCTCATTAGGAAGCTACCATGGACAAGGAGTACAATTCTATTATTTTAAACCAAATTTGGGAGTTGGTTCCGCTTTTAAACAATCACAAGATTATTAGGTGCAAGTGGATCTATCAAACAAAGAAATCAAAAAATGGTCAAGTGAGTAGATATAAAGAAAGGTTGGTAGCCAAAGATTTTTATCAAGTTCAAGGAATTTATTATGATAAGAGTTTTGCTCCTATGGAAAAAATGAATTCCATTTGATTGGCTCTAGCCATTTTAACATCAAAAAGATGAGAGATTCATCACATGGATGTGAAGAATGATTTTCTTCATGGTGATCTTGAAGAGGATATCTACATGGAGGAACCAAAAGGGTATGTACATAATTCCTGACAAGTATGCAAGCTTAAGAAAGCACTCTATGGCCTCAAGTAGGCAACTTGTGCTTGGTATGCTAAAATGGATTCTTATCTTTTGTCTCAAAATTTTATGAGATATAAATCTGATCCAAATGTTTATATGTTGAGAACATCTTACTCTTTTTTTCTCATAATACTCTAGGTAGATGATCTAATAATAATAGGTGATTCATGCTCAATAATTGTGTCAACCAAGGAAGCTTTACATGATACCTTAGCTATGATAGACATGGGCTTTCTCAATTTCTCTCTTGGTCTTGAAATTAGGTGTCATAGTTGCTCAAGCCAAGTATGCAAGAGATCTATTAGTTTGATTTCATATGAGTGATAGTAAACCAATACCCACACATTTTCTATCTGGGGTCTTGGCTAGAAGATGGAAAAGATAGACTATTGGTTTATTGCACACTTTATTGTCAGCTTGTGGAAAGTCTTCTTTATCTCACTTATTCTTGTCCAGATCTATCATTTGAAGTGGGTGTTGTTTCCAGATACCAACAAGAACCTTATGAGCTACATTGGAAAGCTACCAGGCATATCCTTCATTATGCTCGAGGAACTATTAGCTATGTGATTCATTATTCAACTAGATGCACTTTTGATCTTATTGGCTCTAGTAACTTTGATTGGGTTGGTAATAGCACTGATTGGAAGTCCACTTTAGGTTATGCTCTCAATTTGGGTTTTGTTCCCATCTATTGGTCAAGCAAAAATTAAATTTTCCGTTGCTCTATCATTCATGGAGGATAAATATAAAAGTGTTGTGAATGCTATTTTTCAGTCTATTTGGATGCAAACTTTCCTCACCGAGTTGGGTATCTCATTTTCTCAACCAACCATCATTTGGTGTGACAAACAAAGTACATTGAAGGTTTACAAAGATTCAATATAATGATGATGAACAAAGTACATTGAGATCCATATCCATATTCACTTCATCTGATATCTCATCCATGATGGCATCGTTGATGTATAGTATTGTCCTATGTGTCATCAGATTGGTGACATTTTTACGATAACCTTCATTGGTCAAAAGTTACAATTTCTCCAAGATCTTCTCAAGGTGAAGGATATTGTAACTTAGTAGTTTCCTTCTATTTTTAGCATCTTTTTTGAGGGGGAGTTTCTTCCCACTAGGTTTTCCATCTTTCATCATTCTTTCCACATTTTTGTTTAATGCTAATCTCTAGTTCAAATTAAAGGGGTTGTTAAACTAGTTAACTCAAACTTATCTATCACTTCACCATGGCTGACTTTAGATCTCTACTTTTCTAATATTGTTTATCTTTTAGCTCACCATCAGTGACCTCTCTTCATTGGTTACTACTCAGATTGGTTAATAATGAGACTCATGTTCCACCTCACTGATGTTAGCTAACTATCAACTAGTTTACATTTATGCATTTACTACTATGTAAGGTATAGAGTTTCATATTTAAAACTGTGATTTGTAATCTGACGAGGGATATATGATTATAATTTTTTGTTGTGGTTATGAAGAAGTTTTATTTTCTGCTCTATTTTCATTAACTGCTCTATTTTCATTAGCTGCTCTATTTTATAATCTGTAGAGACGTGTTTTTATTTTTCTTTCTAAGGCTATGAATTTCACACTTCTCATTAGCATTACTTAATTATGAAACTTGAAATTAATTCATTCGACCTTTAGATTTGGTTACTATATTGTATCTAGAATTTAATACTATTTTTCTAACTAGAAATAAAGCTTCAAATATGTAATATACCTTAGAATATAGAAGGGTTTTATAGGAGATTGATTTGGAGATTTGTCATTCTATTTATTAAGCTTGTATTCCTTCATCTAAATAGAAGCATTGACAACACATGAGTAACTTAAAAGATAATTTTTCCAAATATTTTATGTGACTAAAGCTTGATTACTCTATTCACAACTTTTGTCATGGAGCCAATAAGGGAGATCAATAAAATTAGCCTTTATTGATATGCCTATAATTCCTCAATTGTTTTCTTATTACTAATTTCATAATTAGATTGTTAGAATCATATAGTCATAGTTTATATCTTCTTTCTCTTATATCTAGAGAAACATGGCATTCATGCATTAATCCTATCATGTTATTTATGATTGGCATGCTCAAAAATAAAGATGACTTAGATAAATAACTAAGGCCAATTGTATATCTCTCTTTTAGATATGTCCAATAAATAGACCTTTGACCATTAATATAATGTTTTCTTGTAAAAAATGTCATTCTAGCCAACTACAAAATCAAAAAGTTGAGAATGCTATGTTGGTTATCAACTTTTTCACTTTCTACAAGCTTATAAAAGCCACTGCGAGCCAAAATGATGTAAATTCTACACAACATTCAATGAAATACTGAGATAGATTATTAATGATGTTATTAACAACTAAAGGTATTAATATAGGTACCTTCGCAATTTATTACCAAATTTAAATACCAAACTTAGTTAAGATAAGATAAATTTATTAATGTCCAATGGGAGACCAACAAGGGTCTATGGGATTGAAAACTTATAGAACAAGAAGCAAAGAGCCAATAGACCATCACATAGTTGTCAAGAAAGAGAACAAAAGAGAAAAAAAAAACTAAATACAAGATGCAAACTAAGGGTTTTTCTTAGGCTAGAATAAGTCCAAACATTGAAGGATACGAACCTTGGCAAGGGAGAGAATGTAGTCATCTTTGAGATCTATTGGTGGGCTAACACTAATGAAGATGAAAATGAATATAAGTCCTATGGGGTTGCACAGATCTAGAGTGAATAATGGTGGAGGTTTTTGAGGGCCTCTTCACACCCCGCCTAGAAGGAAGGGGAAAGAAGAAGTCTATAATGAGCTACTCTGTAGCCTAATTCATAGGGAATAAAAGTTGTAGGGTGTGATTATGAAGCCGCATCACCTCTTAGAGATAAAGTACCAAACACCTTTGATAGAAGGAGGTCAATGTGCTACACTCTCTAAATAAATAATAAAATCTCCCTTTGATCTCATAATAAATAGGGAAATGGAAAATGAAGTGTAACCTAGTCTTAGTCACGACCAATGTGCATAGCCTATAAATACTATCCTCTCTATCAATTTGGTTGTCTCTTTGGGCCCATAGACAATGAGAACCAACCTTGAAAGATCCTAATGTGAACCAAAGATCATAGCACCAACTCTGAAATAAATATTTGGGTTGAGCAATAATTCCATCATGCATGTCCAAAAAGTGCTCAGCATAGAAAGCCATCCTCAAACTTAACCCCCTAGGTAGGTTAGTCCAAGATGTAGCAAGGTACTATCTTTAGATGTCAAGTTTGACCTGGTCATTCAACTCTTGTATGGAAGGGGGGTAGGTGACCAATGCCAATCCTGATGGAGCTCAGAAGGGATGTGGTCTAGGAATACCAACAATGGGCTCTCACTAATGTGTCAGATTTAGAAAACTCCACTGGGGAGTAGTATGCAACGTAATAGTGTCTATCCTCACCATTTGTGGAGTCTACAAAGCAACAAAAATGGTGTAGAAATCATATTAGGTCAAAAATAGACCTTAACCTAAAGGGATGAGCTACAAACTTAGCTAGAATGATATTGTGGGAGATGCAGTGATGACATCTAATAATTTGCCAAAGGAAGAGAGTCTGAATATGTTCAATGGAGGCCCAATCTGAATCAAGAAACGATGGCCCCCAAATGAATGAACCATACAAAACAGTAGGTCTGACCAGAGAGTCTAGGAGGGGCAACTTGGATGAGGTGTCATAGAAATGGTGTCTGAAGAACTATCTCCCAATGATGGCAAGGGAACTAATCCCTTTTCTAATCCTAGGCTAAATGTTGGCTCCCAAACTAAAATGAGCACTAGAGAACTTGACCTTGAGGTAAGTGTATGAGGAGGTGATCTCAATATCAATCTCAATCTCCATATCCTAGAAGTAGAAATGTAAATGTACTTGTGATTTTATAAAAATTACATTTGAAAAATTAAATAAATTAAATATAAAACATCGAAGGTCAAAGAGAGAAAATTAATAATAAAAAACAAAAATGTTCAATTGAATATAAAATATAGGAGGTCTAAAAAAAAAAAAAATTAACTAAATGTCAAAATATGCATAGGGCCTTCAAATGATATGGATTTTGACTTTAGCATGCATGGAAGAAGAACAATATTGTTACCTTCTCTACTTGTCAAATACAAAACATGGATAGAAAGAAATGGTCAATGTTATATTTTTGATCAAATGGTAAACTTGAGATATTCTTAGGTTGACATAGTTGAATTTGTGGGTTGATAATATATGGTTTAGTATATGAATCTAACACTCCTTGACCAATCAATAAATGTAGATCTTTGAAGAGATTCTATTTATGTTTGAATTGATGTATATTGGGGAAGAGAAACATGAGATACATATAGAGATAGAAGGTGAGGATAAAGATACATGAAAATGAGGTAATTATAAGTGAAACATGAGATAGAGATGGGAGAGAAAGGAGAGAGGGTGAGAGAAATTATGTAGAGATAGAGGGTAAATATGGGGAAGAGATAGTGAGGAGAGAGAGGAGAGAGAGTAAATGAAAGCAATTAGGAAAGTTTTGTGTGTTTGAGAGAGAGACATTATGTTTCTACAATTTCTCATTCACCCCATCCCTCTTCATTCACTACACCACAAGAAAGGGATAAGGGAGAGAGATTAGAGATAATGTAGAGAGAAAGGAGTGAGGGTCCAAGAGAAATGACATAAAGCTCAAGCATGACGATAATTAGGGTTTCATATTTAGAAATAAATAATGATGGGGGAGAGGAAGAGTGAGAAAGAGAGATGAGAGAGGGATGCATGTATAGAAGCACATATAAACAAATATATTTATGTATAAAAGAAAGGTATGTGCAAGATCATGGTCAACCAAACTATGCTCTTAAGTGGCAATAAAAAATTACCATATTAGGATTATGTCAATGTGACAAGCAATTTTGAACTTGTTATGAACTTTATATAAAAAAATTGTGAGAAAATATTCTACACAAAATTGAATTTTGTTTCAAAAGTTTTGTACCTTATTTAAAAATTAAATAAAATTGATTGGTCAAAATTTTAAATTATAATGCAATAGTACAAAAAATTTAGGACAAAAATAAGAATTAGGTGTATGTCTAACCACCTTAATCAAATTGAAATGATAATATTTTTTAATAAGTGTCTTGATATAATAAGTAGATTGATTCCCAGATGTGACACATATTTTTGGGTATTTTTTTCCAAATTAATTATTAATTATGGATTTTCTACTCTAATATTATTGAAATTAAAAAATTCCCTCTATGACCACCTTAACTATTTCAAAACATTACAAATTTTCTTCCTTATAGTATAAGAAGCATAGAGTGTGACACATATTTTGGATTTCAAAAATGTTGTAGCATTTGAAAGTTATAGTTATTTTCAATCATTGTGTCAATCAACATGTTATACATAACTCATTTGAAGATATGTAATATTTACTTACTAAACTCATAATTTGACATACATTACATCAATCAAAATATTAGAACAATCTTAAGAAACCCTTTTTATTTCATAAAATTTTGGTGAAAAAAAATGTCATCATATACATGCTCAAAGTCAGAAACACAAAAGAATGTTAAAAGCCAAAAACACATTTTTGGGACATTTTTTTGTGTTAACCATGTAGGTTTGATATCCCAAGAAATACTAGTCCTCATCAAGGTATTAATTTTTTGTTTGGTATCAAGATGGGTAGGATGAAAATCGTCCACACACAAACACACGAATTTATGTATGTATGTATATGTATGTATGTATATATATGTATGTATTTATTTATGTATGTATTTATGTATATACATATATATAAATGTATATGTATATATATATATACATGTGTATATATACATACATGTATGTATATATATACATATGTATGTATGTATATAGTTAGTCTTAGAATGGTTTTAACATTTGAGTGCCAACACACTTAACCACTTTCTACATTGAAGCTGAGTACACTATGTATGCCAAGCCACAACATGTGCTAAGTCAAAATTTCAATAGGTGCTGAGTGATATTCAGGTGTCGAGTAATATATAGGTGATCAAGTGCTAAGTGACTTTAGGTGCTGAGCATGATACAAGTGCCAAGTAATATATAGGTGTCGAGTCACAAATGATGCCAAGCAGGATAGAATCACTACAAGAGCCGAGTGAGCTAGTTTCCTTATATGTGCCGAGCATCAAGAATTAGAAAGTGTTGAGTAACACAGAATGCATATATGAGGTTGAGAAGGCACAAACTCAGATGTAAACTATTTTTATGGCCGACATATGATGAATCCTGAAGGATCTAAGTGATAAGATTGAATCTTTTGTACTTTCTATGCAATCGACATGCAGCCAATAAGAAAAATGGAGAAGGCATGCAACCAATAATAAAAGTGCAAGAAATGAGTGGAAAATAAAGATTCAATATGGATCGTAGATCCATACCTAACCTTAAGTCTTCAAAAGTCTTTATAAGGAAGACAAAATCTCATTATGCATATGAGAAAATAAGTGTATGAGGAAAATATAGTAAAATTCAGAGTGAGGAGTGAAAAGACTTAGAGGAAGAGAGTAGCAATTAGATATTTACTTGATTAGAACAAAGCAAGGGATACAAATAGATATCAAATTTTAGAGAATCAAGATCAGAGAGAGCAGATCAAGTGCTTGAATTCAGCAATCAAGGATTGTAAGCTATCAGGTTTATTATAACTAATACACTCTAGCAATTGTATTAGAAAGGAAATCCTATGTTGATAAGTTAGCTTAATAGTTAGGTTGTTGATCCTTTGAAGAGGTGATTAAATCCTTTAACAGGATGAGACTCAATGAAAAGTGTTTGTAAATCCTTTAACTAGGTCACTATGGATACAGTGTAAAACCTTTAATAGGGTAGGCCTTTCATAGGGCAGACCATCAGAAGTGGTCAAAACCATTATTGCTACAGTGATTTTGTGGGTATCATCCCCACCCCAATTTTACCTTCTTATTCTTGGAGGGTTTCTGGGTTACCAAAATCTAGTGTTATGTGTTGTTGATGCATGTGTTTACTTCATGTTTATTTCATATGTTTACATGCATGCAATCTACTTTCAGTTAAAAGTTTTAATGGATAAAGTATAATAGTTTTGATTCACCCCCCCTCGCAGAAGCATTCTTCCCATCTGAATATTGCAACAATATGTATGTATGTATGTATGTATGTATATATGTATATGTATATATATATATATATATATATATATATATATATATATATATATATATATATATATATATATATATATATATATATATATATATATATATATATATATATATGTATGTATGTATATATATAAAGATAAATTCAAAATCCTCAACAAAATCAAAATAGAATATTGAACCTAATGAAAAATTAAACTTGATTTAAATATAATCCTAACTTTAATTCAAAAAGTTGAGAGGTTAATAAGTATGAGGAAGAGAGAAAAAGAGAGTATTTAGGGAATGGAATTAGAAAGTGTCGAGTAACACAGAATGCACATATGAGTTTGAGAAGGCACAAGCTCATATGTAAACCATTTTTATGGCCGACATATGATGAATCTCAAAGGATCTAAGTGATAAGATCAAATTTTTTGTACTTCCTATGCAATCTGCATGTAGCCAATAAGAAAATTGGAGAAGGCATTCAACCAGTAAGAAAAGTGCAAGAAATGAGCAAGAAATAAAGATTCAATATGGATCGTAGATCCATACCTAACCTTAAGTCTTTAAAAGTCTTTATAAGGAAGATGAGATCTCATTGTGCATATGAGAAAAGAAGTGTGAGGAAAATATAGTAAAATTTAGAGTGAAGAGTGAAAAGACTTAGAGGAAGAGACCAACAATTAGATATTCAGTTGATCAGAACAAAGCAAGGGATATGAATAGATATTAGATTTCAGAGAATCAAGATTAGAGAGAGCAGATCAAGTGCCCAAATTCAGCAATCAAGGATTGTAAGCTATCAGGTTTATTATACCTAATACTCTCTAGTGATTATATTAGAAAGGAAATCCTATGTTGATAGGTTAGATTAATAGCTAGGTTGTTGATCCTTTAAAGAGGTGATTAAATCCTTTAACAGGGTGACACTTAATGAAAAGTGTTTGTAAATCCTTTAACCAAGTCACTATTGATACAGTGTAAAGCCTTTAATAAAGCAGACCATCAGAAGTGGTCAAAACAATTATTACTACAGTGATTTTTTGGGTATCATCCCCACCCCAGTTTTACCTTCTTATTCCTAGAGGATTTTTGGGTTACCAAAATCTAGTGTTATGTGTTGTTGATGCATGTGTTTACTTCATGTTTATTTCATATGTTTACATGCATGAAATCTACTTTCATTTAAAAGTTTTAATGGATAAAGTGTAATACTTCTGATTCACCCCCCCTCTAACAAGAATTCTTCCCATTTGAATATTGCAACTATTAGTATTAGAGCATAGGTTCTCACAAGGAGATGCCTAGTAGCTTGGAGAAAAAGGTTAGAAGATGGAGGTGTTCAAACTCGGAAAGGTAATAGAAAATAAAGTGATTGATGTTCAACTTGCTCTAGACAAATTGGAGGAAGCCAGAGAAGAATTACAAAAATCTTTGAAAAGAAGAAAGGATATAGCCATAGCTTAAAATGATATAAACTACAACAAGATTGATACCAAAAAAGTGTTTCCCAATGGTCATACTAAAGATTTTGATGCAGCAATAGCAGAACTGATGGAAACGAATAGATCTGAAGCAGAAGAAATCAGAACCTTGATTGAAGATTGAACAAGAATCACAAGCCATAATGCTTTGTAAAGTGACTGAAAAAAAAGAAAAGAGATATTGAAGAGAAAGCCATGATAGAAGATGGCAAGAGAAATCTTACAAATATATTTGAGTAAAAGACAATTGAGTTTGAATGAATCCCAAACATGTAGCTAGAAACCTTAAGCCAGATGATGAATGCACATAGCTGAATATGAAGGATATTGAGATCTCTACACTGAAGATGCAAAATGAACAATTGCAGAATGACTCGAGAAGAGAAAAGGAAATTTTAGAGAGTTTCAACAAACCCAACAAAGCCATCAAGTACTTTGAGTAGTTACTAAAATCCCCAAGGTCCAACAATGACACTTAAGGATTAGGATATACAAGCACTGAAGAAGGAGAGTCATCAAAGACTACAAAAGAAAGGAACAACAAAAGTAAGAACACCAAACCTACTTGTCATTTCTATGGTAAGAAAGGACACACTTCTAATGTGTGTAGGAGCAATAATGTCCATCAGCATGATAAGCCTAAGAGTGCAAGCTATTGTCATAAGTGCAAGAAGCAAGGACATCAAGCACATGAATGCAAAACTAGGACTATCAAGACACCAAGAGCTGAAGGTCACTGCTACAATTGCAAGAAGTATGGACATAGAGCCTTTGAATGTAGATCAAAGCCCATGTAGACATCAAATCAACCAACAAATACTAAAGGAAATGGAAATCACTACTATTGGGATTACAACACCAGGAATAGCTATCATTACTATCATGAATATGGACATGTTCTTGAAATTTGCATAAGGACACATTTCAAAGGAAACTACGGTAGATGGTTGAGTCAAACCACATGTTTCAGTTGCTTGAAGACTGGTCATATTAGTAGGGATTGGCCAAAAAGGTCCAAGGAACCAAGTTTTGAGTTCAATAAAGAGAAGGCAAAGGCAGGTGTTGAACACATCAGAGGAGAGATGAATAAGACAGGGAAGAAGAAAAATGAGTACAACACATCAAGTGAAGGGATCACTTCACCCAATGGGTCAAGTGATCACACTTCATCAAACTAAGAATGAATAGGTTTATGGGACTAATATACAAAGTTATATCATACATTAGTCCCAAGACAAAGAAGTAGCTTAAAGAAGAAATCAATGTAAGCAAAGATGCCAAGTCAAAATTTGAAATTCTTGCAAATACTATTGAGTCATCCTCAAATGTTGAGTAAAGCTCCAGTGCATGCCAAGTTTCTAATAGAGACCGAGTTGATGGTTGATGCCGAGTTGAGAAATGTCAATTGAAGCCAAGTCATGTTGAAACCTTCAAGTGCTGAGTTTACAATTGTACATCCACTAAGCATTTAATGCTATATTTTGAAAGGTATAAGGTCAATTTTTGATCATTTCTTGCCATTCAAATGTAGAGAAAAGATGAGAAGAGCACAAGAGAGATCAAAGAACTGCATCGAAGCCATTTACATCGATTTCACTAGCAATTCAACATAAATTTTGTCGATCAAAGGTATTTATCAAGTGTCGAGCTACATAGTGTTAAAATTTTAATCTTTTAAAACCCTAGATCAGTATAATGGCTTCTAGTTCTAAGAACCCCAAGGGAAAACAAGGTCATGAGGTTCAACTGGTTAGTAATGAGGTTAAACAACCCAAATTTAGGCCAATTCCAAAAGTTGCCTAAAAAAAATGACCCTGTTGGCTCATTATCCACTATCCCATCCAAAGTAGTCATGGTGCAGGATGTAAGGTAGTGTTATAAATGAAAAATTGGTGCCATAGGTGATCTTGAAATATTCCAAGCCTATAACAAACTATGTGAGAACAAGATTGTGAAGGATGAATTCCAAATAGTCGAGAGAAAGGGTTTGACCAATGCCCTAGTTTACCTTATAGAATTCAAAACTAAATGGATACAGATTTTTTTAAGTAGAATTCACAATGGATGTTTTTGGCTAGAAAAAGGTCCAGTAAAGATTACAAAAAGGATAGTGCATAGGATTATGGGTTTTCCAACCCTAGATCAGCCTAAGACCCTGCACAGTGATTCCAAAGAGATCATTGAAAAGAATATAGGTGCAAAATGGAATAAGAGGGGTATGACTATTGATACTATCACTGATCCTTTTCTAGATTTTTCTATGAGAATAATATCCCACAAATTCTATCAATCTAGTAAATTGAACAGTGTGCCATACATAGTGGTTGATGTAGCCTACAAACAGGTAAAGATAGATCACACATATGATCTGTCAGAACTTTTATTGTAGCAGATAAATGAAAACCTAGGAGTAATAAGGAGATCAAAAGGTGCTCAATGGAAATTTGGTTCAGTTCTTATGTGTATATTCTTTTATGTTATGGAAGAGTTTCCTTCTATAGGAAAGGTGAATTGGAATCCTAACAAAACTAAAATTACACAAATCAATGAGTTCATTGATCAGATGGGTGATAACTTTGAAGCCCATATGACAAGCTACTTTGAGGATTTCAAGAAATCCATGAAGAAAAGGGTAAGAATACCAGTTTCCTTAGTGGAAAAACATATCAATGACATATGCTTCTTAGTTGATATTGATTTCACCTATATCCAAGCAACAGTTCCAAGGGTGAGATGGTTAAGGCCATTGGGTTATGAACTAGATGTGGATGAAGCATCTAAAACAATCACTTCATTGCTTGTAGAAGAAATAGACAAGTTTGCCAAGCCTTTTAGCACATATGATATTGTTAAATCCAAAGTTGAAGACTACCTTTGTAATTAATAAGAAAGATAAATTGGTGAACAAAATAAAGAAGAAATTTGGTGAAGGAATTGAGGTGGTAGCCGAAGAAGAAGAAGAAGAAGATGATGAGGAGGAGGATGAACAAGGGCAAGGCCCAATGGAATTGACTCTAGGCCTAGGTGAAGATAAGGAGGAAGGTGTCAAAGAAGAAGAAGTTGAGGAAGCACCAACCCAAGCCAAGTCAAAGAAAAGAAAGGCAATAGTACAGCTCCCAGCCCAGCCTAAAGCAAAAAAGGTTGCTAAGCCAACCCAAGCCAAGACACAGGTACCAGTCATAAGGGAATCTTCAAAAAAGGCCAAGGAACAAATTAAAGAGAAGAAGAAGGCCATTGAATAGATTAGTGAAGTGTAGAAGAAAAGAAGAAAATATGTAGCACGACCAAATTCTAATGAGGAGGAGAGAATAGAGTCAGAAGATAATAGCCAATTTAGAGTGGTAATTCATCCTCACAAATAAACCATAGATAAAATTTGTGAAAATATTAAGAATGAAAATTTTACTAATTTGAAAAGTATTGATTTCAACAAGCTAAGTAGAGAAGAGCAAAAAAAAATAAAGGAATCAGTATATGCCAAGATGACTGAATTTAAGTATACACCTCTAGAGCTAGACAATACCGTGCCTAGAGAATTATATGAGATAATTGAAAATAAATGGCATTATTGTCTCAAAATGGAAAAGGAGATAAGAGAATCTACTTTAGCACAAGTGATGCCCAACCTAACAAGAGGTCAAATAAAAAAGGCTAATAAGAAACATAGTGGCAAGTTCACACCAAAGTATAGACCCTTTAGCTTCCTACAAAACAAGATTGAAGATGTTGTTAGTAAGTACACAAAAATATGGAAGTTGATATATGATTTGACTACTGTCAAGGATGGAGAAGAAAATCCCCTTGAGGGACAAAACATTAAACAAGAAGATTCAATATGGATTCTAGATCCATACCTAACCTTAAGTCTTCAAAATTCTTTATAAGGAAGACAAAATCTCATTATGCATATGAGAAAAATATAGTAAAATTCAGAGTGAAGAGTGAAAAGACTTAGAGGAAGAGAGTAGCAATTAGATATTTAGTTGATTAGAACAAAACAAGGGATACAAATAGATATCAGATTTTTGAGAATCAAGGTTAGAGAGAGCAGATCAAGTGCTTGAATTCAGCAATCAAGGATTGTAAGCTATCACGTTTATTATACCTAATACTCTCTAGCAATTGTATTAGAAAGGAAATCCTATGTTGATAAGTTAGCTTAATAGCTAGGTTGTTGATCCTTTAAAGAGGTGATTAAATCCTTTAACAAGATGACACTTAATGAAAAGTGTTTGTAAATCCTTTAACTAGGTCACTATTGATACAGTGTAAAGCCTTTAATAGGGTAGGCCTTTCATAGGGCAGACCATCAGAAGTGGTGAAAACCATTATTGCTACAGTGATTTTGTGGGTATTATCCCCACCCCAATTTTACCTTCTTATTCCTGGAGGGTTTCTGGGTTACCAAAATATAGTGTTATGTGTTGTTGATGCATGTGTTTACTTCATGTTTATTTCATATGTTTACATGCATGCAATCTACTTTCAGTTAAAATTTTTAATGGATAAAGCATAATAGTTCTGATTCACCCCCCCCTCTTAGAAGCATTCTTCCCATTTGAATATTGCAACAATATATATATATATACATATATATATATATATACATATATATATATATATATATATACATAGATATATATATATATACATATATATATATGTATACATATATATATATATATACATATATATATATATATATACATATATATATATGTATACATATATACATATACATATATATATATATATACATATATATATATATACATATATATATATATGTATACATATATATATATGTATATATATATATATATATGTATATGTATATATATATATATATATATATGTATATATATATATATATATGTATGTATATATATATATGTATATATATATATATATATGTATATATATATATATATATATATATATATATATATATATGTATATATATATATATATATATATAAAGACAAATTAAAAATCCTCAACAAAATCAAATTAGAATATTGAACTTAATGAAAAATTATACTTGATTTAAATATAATCCTAACTCTAATTCAAAAGGTTGAGAGGTTAAGAGAGAAAAATAGAGTATTTAGGGAAATCAATAGAGAGAGAGAGAGAGAGAGAGAGAGAGAGAGAGAGAGAGAGAGAGAGAGAGAGAGAGAGAGGGCATGTAATAGATAGATATGTCGATGGGGGAAGACAAAGGGATGGAGATAGAGAGAGGATATTTATGTTTGAACACTTTCTCACTCACACTATCCCTCTTATTTCACTACTCCATAAGAAAGTGATAAGGGAGATGGTCTAGACATAATATAGAGAGAAAATAATGAGAGGCCAAAGACAGATGACACAAAGTTCAAGCATGATGATAATTAGGGTTTCATATGTAGACACAAATAATAATGGGGGAGAGAAAGAGAGGGAAACAAAGATGAGAGAGGGATGTGTATATAGATGCACACACATGTGTTTATGTACACACACTCACATATTTATATATAAAATCAAATGTGTGTGTGTGTGTGTGTGTGTGTGTGTGTGTGTGTGTATGTGTGATTGACTATATACATATGTGTAGTTTATATTAAGTTTACATACACATGTCCACATATATACTAAGCTAAATTAAAAATCCTTAACAAATTGAGCTAGAACATTGAACCTGATGAAAAATCAAAGTAGATTTAACTATTATCATAATATTAATTCAAATTAATACACAAACTTAAATATAACACAATTAATGAATTAACCTAACCCTAATAGTAACACTGATTATATAGTAAGCCATATTTTATTCATAACAATACACAATAATTAAGCCCACTACTAGATTTAATTTAACACTTAATACAATATTGAAATCAAATCGTACATGACATGAGAGAGAGAGAGAGAGAGAGAGAGAGAGAGAGATGAGGTAGATATATATAGATCACCTAATTAATGGAAATAGAGAGTGAGAGGAGGGAGATAAGAGAAATGGTGAAGGAGAGAGTGGTATATCAGTTACATAGAGATAATGGGTAGGGGGAGAGAGAAAATTTAAAATAGAAAGAGGATAATTATGGTTCAAAATATACATGTATATTGTGGTGGGTTAAGGAGTGGAGTAGGGAGAGATATAAATTAAAGTATATGTTGTGACATGTGTGTGTGAAAGAGATTGTGTGAGAAGGAAGAGAGACTAAGAAACATGAGTTACATATAGAGATAGAGGATGAGGGCTAAATAGATATGAGAGAGAGGTAATTATGAAGGCACATGTGAGATAGAGATGAGAGAGAAATAAGAGAGGGTGAGAGATATTATGTAGAGATAGTGAGAGGAGTTAGGGGAAAGAGTGAGAGAGAGAAATTAGAGAGAGAGAGAGAGAGAGAGAGAGAGAGATAAAGAGAGAGAGAGAGAGAGAGAGAGAGAGAGAGAGTATTTATTTTTCTACACTTTGTCACTCACCCTATCCCTAGCTCTTATTTCACTACTCCACAAGAAAGGGATAAGGGACATGTGTTAGACATAATGTAGAGAGAAAACTATGAAGGGCTGAAGATAGATGACACAAAGCATAAGCATGATGATAATTAGGGTTTCATATATAGACACAAATAATGATGGGGGATAGGGAGAGGGATAAACAAAGATGAGACAAGGATGTGTTTATAGACACACACACACACACACACACGCACGCATATACATATATGTATATCTAATCACACACACAAAAAAAAAAAATGCACACACATATAAATTTATATATATAATCAAATGTGTCTGTGTGATTGACTATATACATATGTGTAGTTTACATTATGTTTGCATACACATGTCCACATATATATTAAGCTAAATAAAAAAAATCCTTAAACAAATTGGACTAGAACATTGAACCTAATGCAAAAATATAGTAGATTTAACTATAACCCTAACATTAATTCAAGTTAATATCAAAACCTAAATATAACACAATTGAAAAATTAACTTAGCCCCAATGTTAACACTAGTTCTATAGTAAACCATATTTTATATCTAGCAATATATGTATGTGGTGGTGGGGGAAGGAGGGAAATAGGGAGAGAGATAAACAGAGAGTATAGGTGGAGATATGTATGTGAGAGAAAGATATTGTGAGAAAAGGAAGAGAGAGTGAGAAACATGAGGTACATATAGAAATAGAGGATGAGGAATAAAGAGACATGAGAGAGAGGTAACTATGAGGAGACATGTGAGATAGAGATGAGAGAGAAGTGGAAGAGGGTGAGATATTATGTAGAGATAGAGGGTAAATATTGGGGGGGGCGGGGGGGGGGGGGGGGGTGGGGGGGTGGGGAGAGAGAGATTGCTTAGAGGAGATGGTGAGAGAGGGAATACAATAGAATAGAAGTGGAAATAAAATAGATGAGGAGGGGGAGAGATTATTAGATAGGAAAGATGATGAGAGGGCCTAGAAAAAAGTAGAAGGGTGAGTTGGGAGTAATGGTGATATGTGGGAGAAAAAAAGAAGGGGGGAGAGTATAGAGACGAGAAAAAGAGAGGGAAGAGGAAGAGAGAGAGAGATATGAGAGAGAGGTTGAGTATTAGGATAATTAAGGCTTGAGAGAGAGAGAGAGAGAGAGAGAGAGAGTTAAAATCCTACTAGAAATCCTAAACCTATTTGAATATCAATGAACAAGCCCAACCCAAAGGGTACAATAAATTAAACCCTAAACCAAATTGAGTTTAGACATTAATTGTAACCCTTACCCAAAATTAATCCTCAATACCATCAAATTCATTCCTTACTTTAAACATAATAAATACTAAAATATAATTGAGTTGTAACATATAAAACAATCATAATAAAGTCAAATGTATAATACAATTTTAAAAAATTATGCTATCACATTTATATATAATAAATTATACAATTTAAATCTTAACACATGTCCCTAAATATCTCGACTTTCACATTTAAAAATTGAAACGTTTATATCTCTTGGCTTCCTCTATATAATATAATATTTAAATTTATATCATATCTAAAGCTATCATACCTCCTTTCTCTTATATCTAGAGAAACAGTTTATTCATGGATTTATCCTATCATATGTTAATTTATGATTGATAAGCCCACAAATAAAGATGTCTTAGATACAAAATGAAGGAAAATTCTATATCTCTTTTTTAGATATGTCGTGTAAATAGACCTTTGACATTTAATATAATTGATAAGTTGGAGATAATTTCCACAGTATGTCAAATTGTGATATTGTGACCTTTAAAATCACATAGTTAAATCTTGATAGCAATATCACACTTTAATATGGTGTTTTCATGTTAAGAATGTAATTCTAGCTAACTACAAAATCAAAAAATTAAGACTACGCTGATCATCAACTTTGTCAATTTCTACAAGCTTATAAAAACCATTGGGAGCCAAAACCATGTAAATTCTACACAACGTTAAATGGAATACTAAGATAGATTGTCAATAATTTTATTAACAACTAAAGGTATTAATATAGGTACCTTTCTAGTTTATTAACAAATTTAAGTATCAAACTTATGGTTTTATAACAAGAGTTGTAGGGCAGCCAAGTTCCTGCCAGAACTAGTAGGATGAATTTGGTTAGTTATGAGCTATAGACAATGTCTAGTGAGTTAAGAATGAATTATAGTACTTTTAAGCATACATAGTAAAGAAAAAAAGATACACATTTTCTTGCACAAGGGAAATGAAATTTAATATATAACACACTAATGTTAGCCAAAGATCTCAGGCTTTAGGATAGATATACCATACGAAATTGTAAATTAACATGTAACACAATAAAGTCAGCCAAAGATCTCAAGCTTTAGGATAAGTATAGTGTTCAAAATTCATAGTAAAAAATTCTATTGATGTTGCTACAATAAAGAGCAGTGATCTATTCTCCAAAAGTTCAAATCTTTTGATTTAAATAAGTGTGCTGCTATAAAACTGTCCTATATTTTTTTTGACAACAAAGTGAATTGATTCATATACACATGTTGCTTGGGACTTGTCAAACTACAGGAAAAACTCCTCCATGGCCCATGACATAGTTTGGTTTAAGCTTTACTAAAATCTGCTAGGAAGTTAGCAGAGTATCAGCAGACCAAAACCTGTTGATTCTTTCACCAAAAAAAGAAATTTAGAAGATAGTCATTGCATGCTCCCTCTATAGGGGCTCACAACTTTAAGCACAATCCAACCAATCCTATCAGATGGGTTGTCCAAATATGTTAGTTTAGAAATTGTGAAATCCCATAAAATGAGCCGAGACCATGTATCACTACATAGCAGTAGCTAATATTTTTATCACTTCCACCAAAATGTGATGAAGGCCTTTATTCAGGAAAATATGAGAAATCCATGTTATTCATGGAAAAATATCCAAACTGAGAAACAACAAAGGCATTGACATGGCAGCCATTTTCTTCAACAACATGAGCTTGAAAGCAAGGCATTGAAAGGTAAAAATAATGCCTTCTAAACATCAATAGGATTTTTCTGTCATAAGTCATCGATTAAGGAAAACTCTTCAATGAAAAAGTTCAAGTTTTGTTGTAAGCTCGATGTACCAAATATTAGAGAATAGATATTGAAATAAACTCACCAATAAACTCACCTTCAACTGCACCGTATTAATTTAGTTCTTGTCCAAGTGAAACAAAACCTATTTTATTTTTCTAAGTACCTAGCAATAATGAGAGAAACTAGTACAATGTGCTTGGCATTTCAAGATAAGAACCCAATCTCGTATTCAAACACTTATAGGGATAATAAACAAGTTGAGGTCTTACGTGAACACGTCTCACCTGCATGCCAAAGCATTAACATATTTGCAATGTATGAAGGTTGACTTGGAAGCTCTAGGTTGTTAAAATTGGCAAGATTGAAGAGAGCCTGTGGTAGCCACCTCAATCCCTAGCTCATTGAGATTGTCTCTGAAGAATTGGGCATTTTTAATGCTAGAGTTCAAATTAAGGTTTCTGAATAAAAACAGATAACTTTTGAGCCTTTTGCACAATTGGCCATACCTAAAACATTACCATCTGAATTTCAGCACTAACTAGCTCAGCTCTATATAACAATCTATTCTACAAATCCAAGCAATGATCCACCAAAAAACCAGCACATCATCCCTGAGCTACAGTCAAGTCTAAAGAATATATACTCAATAAATATATACAACTAAATTCAAACCTGCTCTTGTATTGACATAGTGAAGAATAGTGGTGTCGTTGTTAATTCCAGCTCCAACGTATAGTTAGCAGTTGATTGCCCTAGACGTGCGTAGCTTTTTCTTATAGTTTCATTCTTGGATAACTCAATGTTATTCCACTGCATATTTCTAAATAAACACCATCGATTCTCAAACTGTTGTTTCATGCGCTGAACTACAGTTGAAAGTTGTGGTAGGATTTATTTTAATTGAACATTGTTTGCTATTTACATTTATCTCCAAAATACAGAGTTTCTTCAATTCAAGAACAGAGACATTGTTCTTCTTCTTATTGTATGAGAAAATTGAAAGCTCTGATGGCAAGAACAGGCAGACTGAGAAATTTGTTACAGTCAATTTGTTTTGATTATAGATGTTGACAGACATTTAGATTGAATAAAAATATTAGTTTTAACAAATGAAGCCACACCTACACTATGCCAGTAGACTTTGAGCATTTTCGTCACCAGAACATTGGTTAAATATGCGTTCATCAAAAATAATTATATTCTACATGGTAGTCTGCCTGACACCATTCTAAAAATCATTTTGAGATGCCCAGTGTTCCTTTTGACCTGTGCGCTACGGCTATTCCGAGGATTGGGCTTCTCAAGCTGCATTTTTATGTTCTTCTCAGTTCTTGTTTTATGCGCCTTCTCTTGCCTCGTATTTTCTTTCTGAAAATTTATCAGCAGCAATGACATTGTAAAAAATTATTTTTAATAGCTTTTACCATTAATTAATATGCAACTTTGATTCAGTAAGCATTAACATAAATATATCTGGTTAAAAAGCGGAGTTGTGATTGGTCTATTGGGTATGGATTAATAACTATTTAGTAAAAGCCCTCCGCTATCGTTACTGCCATGCATGGCAGGAACTAAAATTACGTCCGACTGACTAAATAGATTAAGTATAAAATATCGTAGGTCAAACAGAGTAAATTAATAATTTTTAAAAAATGTTCAATTGAAAATAAATTGAATATAAAACATAACAGGTCAGATAAAATCAATTAATAATTACAAACAATTGATAAAGGATTTTGACTTTAGCGGGTGTGGAAGAACAGCGTTACCTTCTCCACGGGTCAAAAGAAACGCGGATTTGAAGGGACGCTATTCGGACTTGTTCAGTGCGTTACATGCCTTTGTGCGACAAAAGTTTTGAATAATTCCTTCTTGAATTTACATTATGCAACTATTCCCATCCTCAATGCTTCTCTATAAATATTGCCTCTCTATAAAGTTTTATATACCATCTTCATCTTCTCTCCCAACAAATTTGTTTCTCTTCAATTGCTCTTTTGTTTCTGAAGAGGAGTTTATTTACAACCTGAACAACTTTATTTCTGAAAGAATACTCTCCAGCAGCGAATGTGGTGGCATTCAAGCTAATGAGAATCATGATACTTCTTCTTGTTGTAACCCTTCTATTTAGCCTTCAAGTTTCTGCTCGATATAATCTTCTTAAGGCAGAAGACAATAAAGATGCAGAGGCCATCTCCAACAAGGGAAATAACAATCTGTTTCAAGTTGTGGAAAGACTACCATCATGCATCAATTGTGCAAGCCATATTCCAGATCCTAAGTGTTGTAAATAATTATAAAGGAGAGCTGTATAAGGAAGTCTGTCATTCAGACTCATGTGTACACTAAAACTGTTATACAGGTCCAATGACCTAACTCATTTTCTCCTCATGAAGAACATGAGTATTAATTAATTATTTCATTAAATTTTATTCTTCTGTAATTTGTGGTGACGGCCATATTTGTTAAGTATTGCAATACAGTCTCTGAGAAAAAAGGATTCATCAAGAGTACATACGTTTATTTAATTATTTAATTATTTAATGAATTTTATGTTTGAATGTGAAATTTAATTTTTGTTAAATAATCTATTATTTATAATCATTGCACATGAATCAGGTTAGTAGTGGAATTAAAAGCTTTTGCTAATTACCTTCTTTGTCACCTCTCTACAACAATTGAATTGGAAAGCATTTAAATGAGGCCACAATAGATAATATATGAGTCTCAAAATATGGTTTAAAATCATCGTTTCACAAGATTAAGGAATGTATTGTTGGAAACATGTGGAAAAGAGAAATAAAATTAACCAATAGTAATAAGAAATGAAAATACTATCTAACATCTTCAAATCAGAAGTTGAACTATATTAGCTATTGAATAGCTTGTAATTCTTTTTTAACATTTAGAATGGAGTATTGATCAATTCAAATAAGAGTCTCAAGTTATTCATGAAATGAAAGAACAAAATTAGAACTTTAATTAAGAAAGTTGAATCTCAGAAGAGTGGTCCCAACCAAAAGCATCACTGCTAGGAGAGCAGTGTGGCTAAGAGCATGTATGGGAACGACGAGCAAAACTGCTACATCCTTGACGTGACTGCAAGGAGGGGTACGGTTGCCAGAGGTCAAATCCGAGCTATCATATAGGCTCCTCTTGTTGCTCCTGCTATAGGTTGGTCCTCTGCACACTCAAACCCCAAATGGGTGTTCCCTTAGCTAGACTTGGCCATTTCTCCTCCCAGGCTTGAGGGAGAAAAAGATGAAGATAATGCTGCTGTTGCTGACGATGAATGGGCTCCCCCTAAGCTGTCTTCTCACCCCACCCTCGGGTGGGGCTTTGATGGTAAGGATCCTCCCTCGGCTGGTGTTGCACTGGCAGCTTGAGGAATTTTATGGCTGTATGAACTCGCGGAGTGATCCTGTTTTCTCGAACCCTTTTTTTGTGAATATGTAACTTTATTATATATTTTTTAATATAAGGAAGGGACTATTCATGTAAAAAAAAGAAGATGAATCTAAAAGGATCTTATTTTGAAAAACTAATAGGAATATAAATATTAAATAAAATAATTTATTTCTTAAATAAAATAGAAAACTAATCAAATGGAATGCAATACTCAAAATGCAAGGGAAAAACACACTAACTTTTTTCTTTTAAACAAGTTTTACAAGTAAACTAGATAACTTATTTATTGAGTTATTCTTTAAATCAACACTTTGTCCAAAAATTTATAGGGCCTCCTTTTCAAAACATAACTAAGATATAAACATGATTTATTTTAAAAGAAAGTACCTTTATTTCTTACTAATAATTTTAGAATATTAATACAAGAAAAAGCTACAACATTTTTTTTACTCATTCTTTAAACTTAGTAGTACATCAAAGCATGCAAACAAGATGAAACTTTCTCCCCCAATAATATTACAAACATAATATTTAGAGCAACATTTTTGTCCTTTTTGAATGATATAACAAAAACTACAAATAAAAATCTCTTCTTTGACACAAGAATGTTAGAAAACTCTTTTCCAATACTTTTTTGTGCAAAGCATCATATTTGAACAATAAGCATAAGCAACCTCCTTTCTTGTCCTTCTTCCAATATGGACTCCAATCCAACAAATTTGCATTAACCACAACCAACCCTAGAAGCTCAATTCCCAACCTAGTCCTCTATGAGGCCATCCCCAAGCTTTGAGAATTGTGGCTAAATGGGTTACAACTTATACAAATGCAAAACACAACAATTAGAATAATAAGCTCCCTTAAGTTTGAGATTTAAAATTGGGTCACCTAAGAACCCATAGAAAATGGTGAAGGTAGATCTATCAAAGAGTAGACATCCATGTACAATACCAATAAACAACTATGAAATTTATTGTACTTTTAAGGCTACAATAACATATTTTTCCTTCACAATCTTCTAATTATAACCCAAAACTACAAGACTAACTAGTATGGCCAAATGGAACCCATGCTCCATAAAATTAATCTCTTATCCAAGAGAAGAGGTTTTCAACTACAAAGGCAAGCCCAACTAACCCCTTCACCCAAAAGGCCACTACTTCCCTCCCAAGCATGGGTGATGCCTTGCACACCCATAAACAAAATACAATAACAATAAAACCAAGGAAAATACAATGCAAGAAAACCCTCATACTCATCACATAAAAACATATACAAAACAAGAAATGTATTTAGAGTCCTACATATTCATTTTAAAACAACAAAAACAACAAAACTAAAATAGGAAGAGTATTTCTTTCATGAAAAAAGAAACAATCTTCAATCTGATGCAATGAAAAATAATTTTTGAGAGATTCTTTCCACTTTTCTTTCTCCTTATCTTTCTTGAATGCAAAAACCCTTAGTGTTGATAAAAATTGAGAGTGAGCGAACATCCACTAAATCCCACAAATCCCACTAAAAAGGCCTCAAAATTAATACTGAGCCACTATCTATAAACATGAGCTAATTATAGGTCCTTCCCCTTCCCTCTTGTCCCCTCTCATAAATGAGAGTTTGGCAAGGAGTATGGGACAAGTTAAGTTCATTTGGACTCCACAATTTTTGTCACTTTTAGAAACTGACCCTTTTGTAGTATCATAAATGTCATCTAGACATCCTTATGGCCAAAATCTAACCACTAACTCATAATACCCCAACATGGATAGTTAATTTTTACTAGAATGGTGCCCTAGGTCACTTTTAAGCCCACTAAAGTCCACTTAAAGTTTAACTAGGATTTGTGTGATGATGGGACCACATTTGAGTCTTTCTAAACAAGTATATTTACTTAAGTAATCTACTAGGTCTACCCTAGTGTAGGTAACTCTTGACAACCCTAACTGACATGTCAGTACCACATACACAATATAACTATCAAGTAATAAATCAAAAATACATTTCACATTTACAAGTGACATGTCAAATTTACATAATGTAATTCAATATAATAACAGTCATTCACATCATGTATAGAAAACAAAATACATCACAATGAGGTTTAAATATCTTCATTAGGTTAAACTTTTCCTTCACAATTTACACATAGGTTTAACTTTGGTTCTTTGATTAAATTCTAGGGTTACTTTCCTACACACTAAATCCATGTATCAATATCCCAAGGAAAATGTACATATAAAATCAATGGTACATAATTTAAAGTTTACATTGGAATTCATAATTCATAATAAAATAATAATTCATTTCAAAACCACTTTCATAATTCAATTCACATGTAAGGAAAACACACATCTATAGTAAAACTTAGTTTGAAATTAAAATCTACATGTTAATCATGCAAGTCAATTAACATCATTCAACTTTAAGACATATGCAAGAATCCAAATCACCATAAGCTATCTTATTGACATTGATCTGTTCTTTAATACATAATTCACCTATCCTAATTAATGTTAAAATCAACATAACCAATTATCATTATAACCTTGCATTCCTTGTAACCCTAGTCACCTTTCAAATATCATGCATTCTTTTAACACTTTTTGAATCATCCTATCTGGATCGATTCACCAATTACTAAGAATTATCTAGATCAATTAACTAAAATGCATTATTAACATTATCTAATTATCATCGTAAGGTGGATGAAAAGAAGATAAGGAAAATGCCCTAAAATCACTTTAATTAACTAATGAAAAGTATATGAATAGCTATGTTGACATTAACTTAGTAATCATCCAAAATATTAGTCACATCACACTTTATTCCTTCATTCTCTATCAATACAATAAATGCCCATGAATCATTGTCATACCAATTTAACATCTCAGATCCTTATATTATCACGAACTATAAAATGAGTCATTCCACCATGAGGTATCAACTAATATTAAATTTAATTGTAATAAAGATTGATTCTATCAAAATATTTAGTATTTAAAAAAAAAGTGATTTTTGTAACTATAATATCAATACTTAATGCAATCCTACAATTCTTGTTTGAGTCATCCACAAGTTATTCATATCAAGTAAGAGTAATAATTCAATCCTAATATTTTATTTCTTATGATCATTATAAAAAAATATGAGATTTTTTTCTACACATATATTAGGTACATCCAAAGGGCTTGTCATGTTACATGATGGTTGTTAATCTCTAAGTCATGGTGTCTATTAGTGTCAAACACTTAGTCATTCACAACACAAGATTATTTAGTCATCACTATGACTGAGTCATCGCATATAGGCCAATCTAACTATTGAATACTTGTAAGTATTCGAAGACATGTGCCAAGTAGTAGTTACTATCGAGCAAGATAATGGTCTTCAAGTACTTTAGTGATAGTTGAGTTTGTCAGGGATAGTAGTTGATGTCAAGTAATACAAAGGTCAAGTTATCAAGTTCATGTCGAGAATATTTAAGGCTAGGGGACAACATAATGAAATAGTTTATGCTAAGTATTAAGTGTTAGTATGATATAAGTGTTGAGTAATAGAGTTTCACATTTTATTTTGGAATGAAAAAAAATCTTATACTAATCATTTTGTTGAGATGGAAACATATTTTGAAGATCAAGAAGGTGATTACACATTTAAACAAATACCATTAATCTCTAGATGAGGCAATCCACCAATCAAAAAAATGCAAGGACTAAGAGGCAAAAGGATTGTTCCTAGATCATTGAGAGAAACAATTCATGCATGGATTTATCCTATCATGTCAATTTATGATTGACAAGCCCAAAAATAAAGATGATTTAGATACAGAACTAAGGCCAATTGTATATCTCTTTTAGATATGTCAAGTAAATAGACCTTTGACCTTTAATATAATGTTTTCCAGTTAAGAATGTCATTCTAGTCAAACAAGAGTCTCATTGTTGAATTTGTGGGTTGAATGTATGAATCTGGCTCTCCTCGATCAATCAAAAAATGCGGATTTGAAGGGACGCTATTTATGTTTGAATTGATGAAACCTTCAGACCTGTTCAGTGCATTACATGCCTTTGTGCGACAAAAGTTTTGAATATTTCCTTCTTGAAATTACTTTATTTGTGAAAGAATACTCTCTAGCAGTGAATATGGTGGCATCGAAGCTAATGAGAATCATGACAGTTCTTCTTGTTGTAACTCTTCTATTTAGTCTTCAAGTTTCTGCTCGATATAATCTTCTTAAGGCAGAAGGAAATAAAAATGCAGAGGGCATCTCCAACAAGGGAAATTACAATCTGTTTCAAGTTGTGGAAAGATATCATAAACCATATTGTGCAAGCATAGCTGTATAAGGAAGTCTCTCATTCAGACTCATTTGTACACTAAAACTGTTATACTGGGTCAATGACCTAACTCATTTTCTCCTGCTAATGAACACAAGTATTAATTGTTTCATTAAAATTTATTCCTGTGTAAGCTTTGGTGATGGCCATATTTGTTAAGTATTTTATTACAATCTTTCAGAAAAATGAAATCCAAAGTACACACTTTTACTTAATTATTTAATTAATTTATGTTTCATGGTTAAATTAATTTTTTTTTAAATTCCATTATTTATAACCATTGCACATGAATCAAGTTAGTAGCGGAATTAAAAGCTTTAGCATTTTCAAACCAATTACCTTCTTTGTTCACGTCTCTACAAAAATTAAATTGGAAGCATTTAAATAAGGCCACAAAAGAAAATATATGTCTCAAAATATGATTAAAAATAATCTTTTCACAAGATTAGGGAATGTAATGTTGGAAAAATATGCCAAAAATAAAACTAAAAATATCGATAGTAATAATGAAAAGAAAATACTATCTAATATTTTCAAATTAGAAGTTGAACAATATTAGCTATTGAATAGCTTGTAATTCTTTTTAATTTAGAATATAAGATTAATCAATTCAAATCAAAGTCTCAAAAGTGAAAGAATAAAATTAGAATCTACAATCAGAGATTAAAGGAATTGAAAAATTGATTCTAAAAAGATCTTATTTTGAAAAACTAATTAGAATGTAAATATTAGATTAAAAAATCAATTTCTTAAATAAAATAGACAACAAATTAAGTGGAATGTAATACCAGAATGTAATGTAATATCCAAAATGCAAAGGCAAAACACAGTAACCATTTTGAAAAAAAAAAAAGTTTCACAAGTAAAGTAGAAAAGTTGAGTTATTTATTTATTTTTTAAATCAAGACTTTGTCCAAAAAAATTATGGGGCCTCATTTTCAAAACATAAATAAGATATAAACATGATTTATTTTTAGAGAAAGTACTTTTCTTGTTTAGTAAGAATTTTACCATCTCAATATGAGAAAAAAGCTACAACTTATTTTTCTATACTCATTCTTTAAACTTAGCAGTACACCAAACCATACAAACAATGAAACTTTATCCTCCAATAATATTAGAACCATAATATGTAGAGAAATAGATTTTTCCCTTTGGAATAACATAACAAAATCTACATAAGACGATCTCTTCTTTTATACAAGATATTTAAAGAACTCATGTACAATACTTTTTGGTGCAAAACATCATACTTGAACAATATGCACAAACAATGTCCTTTCTTGCCCTATTTCCAATATGGATTCCAATACAACAAACCTACAATAACCACAACTTACCATGGAGGCACACCTCCCAACTTAGGCCTCTATGAGGCCGCCCCTGAGCTTGGAGAATCATCGCTAAATGGGATACAAACAATACAAAATATACAAATTGAAACCACAACATTTACAATAATGAGCTCTCCTAAGTTTGAGCTTCATAATTGGGTCATCTAAGAACCCATAGAAAAGGGTAAAGGTGGACCTATCAAAGAGGAGACTATCATACAGTACCATTAAACAACCAATAATTTTGATGTATTTTCAAGGCTACAATAACACATTTTTCCTTCACAATCTTCTCAACTTATAACGCTAAAATACAAGAATAACTAGTATGGCCAAATGGAGCCCACACTCTATAAAATTCCTCTCTTCTCCAAGAGAAGAGGCTCCAAACTACAAAGACAAGCCTAGTTAACCCCTTCACCCATAAGGTCATTACTTCCCTCCCAAGGGTGTGTAATGCCTTGCACACCCATAAACAAAATACAATCAAAATAACAACAAAAAAAATGAAATACAAGAAAATCCTCATGCGCATCACATATAAAACATCTGCAAAATAAGAAATGCATTTGTAGTCCTTCATATTAATTTTACAACCACAAAAAATAAGTTACAAAAGGCAAGAGTATCTCCTTCATGTCAAGTGAACCAATCTTCAATCCTATGCAATAGAAAATGTGATTTGAGAAAACTTTTTCCCTTTTCTTTCTCATTAGATTTCTCCAACTCCAAAATGCTAAGTGTCTCTAAAACTAGGGAATGAGTGAACTCTGACTAAATCCCTTAAAGGCCACCATAAGGGCTTTGGAATTTGTAGCCAATCACTAGCTATAAATGTGAGTTGATTACAAGTCCTTTCCCTTCCCTCTTGCCCCCTCTCATAAATGAGAGTTTGGTTAGGAATGTGGGACAAGTTAAGTGCATGTGGTCTTCTCCATTTTTCTCTCTTTTGAAAAGTTGCCTTTTTGGAGTGTCATAAATACCATGTAGATATCCTTATGGCCAAAATATAACCCCTAAATCATAGTACCACAACATGATTAGTTAATTTTGGCTAGAATGGAACCCTGGGGTCACTTTTAAGCCCACTAATGCCCACTTAATGTTTCCCTATGGTTTGCATGATGATGGGACAACATTTCAGTCTTTCTAAACAAGTGGAATTACTTCAACTACTAGGTCTCCCCTATGTCAGGTAACTCTTTCCAACCCTAATTAGTAGGTCACCACCACATACACAATAAAAGTGTCAAGTGATAATACAAAAATACACTTCACATTTACAAGTGACATGTCAAATTTACATAGCGTAATTTAATATAATAAAATTTATTGACCTCATGTTTACAAAATAAAACAAATCACAATGAGGTTTAAATATCTTCATAAGATTAAACTTTGGCTTCATAGTATACACATAGTTTTAACCTTGGATCTCCAATTGAATTCCATGGTTAATTTCTAATGCACTAAATCTAAGTATTAGTGTGTGTGTGTGTGTGTTTGTGTGTGTGTGTGTGTGTGTGTGTGTGTGTGTGTGTGTGTGTGTGTGTGTGTGTGTGTGTGTGTGTGTGTGTGTGTGTGTGTGTGTGTGTGTGTGTGTGTGTGTCTATATATATATATATATATATATATATATATATATATATATATATATATAAAATCAATGGTACATAATTTAAATTTTAAATTGAGATTTATGATTCATAATAAAAATAATATTTCATCTCAAATAAACTAAATTATAATTAAATTCTCAATTAAGGAAATTGCATATCTAAACATAAAACTTAGTTTCAAATTAAAATCTACATGGAAATCATGTAATTTAATTACAATCATCAACATGAGGATTCAAGCATATAAACATAAATGCATATAGAATAAAAGCATATGCAAGAATCCAATTCACTATAATCTATTTATTGGAATCTATCTCTACTTTAATACATAATTCACCTATCCCAATGTATGTTAAATTCAACATAAGAAATTGTCATTAGAACCATATATTCCTTGTAACCCTGGTCAAATTTCAAATATCATGCATTTCTTAACCACTTTTTGAAACATCCTATCCAAACCCATTCGCCACTTCATAAGAATTATCCATATCAATCAACTAAAATGCATTATTAACAAAATATAATTATTATCATGATTTGGATTATTAATAAGATAAGAAATATACCATAAACTCACTTTTAAGTTAACCAATAAATTATGTATGAATAACTATGTTGACATGAATTTCATAATTATCCAAAATATGCGATACATCACACCTTATGCCTTCATTCTCTATCAATGCAATATAATTCCATGAATCATTGACATAGAAATTTAATATCTCACACTATTATATTATAACTACATAAAAAATGAGTCATTCCACCATAAAGTATCAACAAATGTATCCAATCAATGATCAACCATAAGATGTATATAGAGTAACAAAAATAACTTTCACAAAATATGCAACATCTAATTTCTTTTTTGATTCTCAATTAAAAATTCCAATTCAATTTTCATCATCAAATGATCATCTAAATTTATCAAGCATAAAGAGTACATTGAGGTAACCTCAATTGAATAATGAACTTCTAATTAACACCCCCACATAGTTGATGAGTTATTACAATAATATAGTACCTTATCACAATTATCTTCATGAATCTACTTGCACATCAATTTTCCTTTATCATCCAACATTAATTTGTCAAAAAAATTCTTATCATAATACAAATCCTCCTACAATTTTTTTCAACACTTTCCACAACGGCGTAGTCAGATTGTTATTAAAAATAACCTTCTAAAACAATTATTTCTATGTAACACAAAATATTATTATGTGTTCAATATGGATTATGAATTCAATCATAATATATAATTTCACATCTCACAACATTTCAACCTAGGGTAACTTCAAGGAGGTATTTTAATGAAGGTCACTCAAATTTTATAATGACATGGAATATGATCCTTACCCATGTGAATCCAAAAGATTACTAAATGCCAACATGAATAATTCACAAAACCCTATTAGCCATGACTTTAAAAATCATGACTATCAAGTTCTTACAAGGTGGAAGATGTTTGAGTGACTTTTGGAAATACAATAGGGAAGTAAACTCTTTGAGGGGGGGGGAGGGGGTTAATCAACACTTAAAAATTTCAAGCTCAAAATCATTCACCATACATCCAACTCACAATCTATACATATAAACTAAAATACCAAATTGAGCATATACATCGATAGCATGAAAGTAAAACATTTAATACATGTATAAAACAATATATTTGGTTAGCTAGAAACCCTCTAAGGAGAAGGTAAAACTAGGGTGTGGATGACACACAAATATTGACTACTGTGGTAAGAAAGTGTATCCAATGAAGGTTACAATTTTTTGATCATGAAACATGATCTACCATGTGATAGGTCTTCCTTGTTCGAGGCTTACAAGATTGTTAGACCTTACCATATTAAAGGATTTCAGCACCCTGTTAAAAGTCTGCCTGGTAAAAGGACATTAACTTACAATGAAGTAAGCACCCTATTAAAGGATTTACAATAGCCTATCAAGACTACCCTATGAAGAGATTTAAGTAATGCACCTATTAGAATGTCTCAACAATGATCCTTCAGTTAGCACTCTAATGATTGATTTTAGATCACCTCTTTTTGATATGTACTTAACCCTTTCTGGTCATATGCATCTCTACTTTCTCCTAATTTCTTTCCTCTATTCTCCTCTAATTGATTATGTAATGTAACTCAAATTATAACTCCTTAGTCACCAAAAATCCTCTATTTGTGCATGCAAACTTCTATCCTTTCTCCTTAAACATTCATAAAAATTTTATGGTTTTTGCTCATTAGGAAGACCTAGGTGACTTAGGGTTTGGAATGAATCAATGATAGTGAGTCACCCATATTACCGCTTAATCCTTCCCTTTTTCTAATTGATTGCATGTGATGTATAGAGATTCACAATTATGATTCATCCTTATCATCTAAGATCATAAAAAAATCCTTAAGTCGGCCCAAAAATAGTTTATATACAAGTTTGTGCCATTACACTCAACTATGTCAAAACTTTATAACTCGGCACTTGAAGTCACTGATGCTCAGCATCAATCAAAGTTTCAATGCTATAACTAAGCCTCTAAATTACTCAACATTTGTATAACTCGACACAGACTGTCTACTTGGCACTTAAGTGACTCGAAACTTAGTAGTTACTCAACACATACTAAATATTTGTCACTTGACATATACTGTATGACAAATTATGCTCAACATGTATTATGTGTTCAACATGAACTAAGTAAATGACTTAAGTATATTATCACTCATATGTCAAAATCAATATGAGATTAACAATCTCCCCCTATGATGTGAGTGGCAAAAATACTTGCTTATGCAAGGATAACTCTAGCCTTTCAAGCATAACTCAGGTAATTTCCATTTACATACAAAATTTCAAAACTTCAAAATTTTGCAAAAAGTTACGACTCATCAGTTATATCTCATAATTCAATATTGAGTAGATTTGCAAAAATTGATCTATGTACTTTGTTTTTGTCATTAACTCCTCTTTTTGTCAAAAATAGTAGCTCCTCCAAAAATATATCTCCTACGATATCTCCCTCATACTTAATATCTCCCCCTTTTCATACTAATGTCAAAGGGTTCTACACTTATAGTGTGTTGGTCAAAAAATGTTTTGTCAACCTCAAGAGTAATTTTTAAAGCAACATCCCAATTGTCACAAGCTACCTCCAATGATTTGATTTAGATGGCTAGCTCAACATCAAGGTGAACTAAGCCTTCATGAGTAGAAAGATATAGATCTTTCTTCATGATTGTTTCAGTGAAGGGTTGTTCCTTGTGCAATATCTCCATATGTGGAGTTAGGATAGACTGGATGCCGATCAATTTAGCCTTAATGTTGTCTTCATTTATATGTAGCACTGCTAACTGACACTAGGAGTTTAGGAAATTACTGAAATATTGTTCACTTTGGGCTGGATACCTTGGCAGATTCATGTTGGATGACTACATATGACTCTCCAAACTCAGTATGTGGCTCCTGATTCCTGTGTGAAGAGTGTTGGATTGCATAATTTGGTGTATAAAGAGAAAATATTCTCTAGTACCTTCTTCACATTGTCAATTTTGGTTGCTAACTCAACTTTTGATAGTGCAATAGCACTTGATATCTTTTCATTGACCTTACTTTGAAACTTTCTCTTAGACCAAGCAAGTAATTTCTCATTTGAGTCCAGGTCTGTGTCATTGAACTTCTTAACTAAACTAGTTAAATACTCTATGATAGGCTTGGTTTCCTTAGGTGTTGATAGGTCAAATGCATTAAGAAAAAATTCCTTAATATCTGACAAAGCTTACTTCTACCTATGCTCCCTTCTGAGTAGTTCTTGTTCCTTTTTCCATGTAAGGTCATCCTATAGTATGCCCATCTAATCAATAGTGATGGTTTCAAGATTAAAATTTGGTAACTTAATCACTTTGTCCAAGTTCACATTACCAAATGATGTAACTTCAACTATCTTGGAAGTGCTTGGACTCAACCTAGATGATTGTAGGGTTATAACTTCTATACTCAGCCTATGAAGAGATTGACTTAGAGGAGTAGTAATTTGTGGCAAAGTCATCAGTGTTTGTATTGCAATTTTCCCCTCAGGTTTTGTAGTCATACCTAGCTCTTTAGTCCTATCCTTTGCTTGCTCTTCATTCATAGATGCAGCTTGATATTATGTATTAGGTGTAGGAGTAGCATCTCATAGATGTCTTGGTTGCCTTCTCAATCTCATGAACACTTACGAATACACGATTTTCACATAATTTGGCCTTGGTAGTTGATTCTACTAGTATCTTCTTAAACATTTCCTCTGTAAGGGGATTGATGTTCTAAGCGACAGTATCATAAACATCTTGTATCTTTATAGTATCATTGTTTGTATTCAATTCATGTTAAGGATTGGCACTTAGCATTTGTGTATCTTGTACACTCTATTATGTCTATTGCTCATCCTCAATTGGTGCCTATGTGTCTTCATGTGTCTTAGTGCCTTCCTCATGTGTAATTGTCTTAGTGTAAACTGTGGTAAAATTATGTACTTTTTGTTGTTCATCTTTTTCCTCTCCTACCTTGGCAGGTGTCTACACCATTTCTTTAGGTTTTTTCAAGCCATATTAATAATTTTCGAATATGAGTCATCTTCTTTACAACATCCTCAATTTTATTTTGCAATATTTTGAATGCTTTATATTTAGGTGCAAATTTTCCTGCATTTTTCTTTATTGTCTTAGCCATTGTTTCCCTCTCAAATTTTTGCATCACTTGTACAAGTGTAGTCTCTCTAATTTGTCTTTCTATGTTGAGACTGTATTTCCACTTCTCCCCAAATCTTTCACATAGATCATTTGGTAATGAGTTGGAAATCTCAATTGGAGTTTGTTTGAATGTTGCCATCATGGCATATCTTGACTACTCTACTTGGTTCATCTCAACTTTTCCAAGTTTTTCAAACTCAATATATAAGAGACGAGATAAATCAAAATTATTCCTGCTGTTCTACATATAAATTGTCTAAATCTAAGGAAGGATGGTGACTCACCACTTTGAATTGGTTGTTGTCATCAGATTTAGTCTTCTCTTCATCAAATTCAGCTAGAGCAATATAATTTCTATTTGGTCTCTTCTTAAGCTCCGCTTCTTTACTAATTGATCTTTCTCTCTTCCCTTTTGCATTTTCTATCTCTTGAGCCTTTTTAGTAGTAGATCTTGTGCTAGTTCGAGTTGCTTGTATTGTAGGCTTAGGTCTTAGAACCTTTTTTGGTTTGCTAACATATGGGGCTTTGGATTTCCTCTTCTTTTTCTCAGGTGCTTCATTGAATTCTTCTTCCTCAACACCTTCTTCAATTTCTATTTCTTCTACTTGATCTTCACCTTAACCTTGAGTTAAGGCTAGTGGTGCTTGAGTGGGTATATGTTCTTCTTCATAATTATCATCATGTTCTTCTTCATTTTCCCCTACTCCTTCACCAAATTTCTCCTTAAGCTTCTTCACAATCTTTTTTTTCCTTTTTATGACTAAGACAATAGATTTTGCCACATAATAATTCCCAAAGGTAGTAGACTTAGTATCTACATCTTCTGTAAGTAATGATGTGATTGTTGTAGAGGCTTCATCCACATTGATCTCATAGCCTAGTGGCCTTAGCCACCTTACCCTTGGAACAAAAACTTGAACATGTGTAAAATAATTGTCAACTAGAAAGAAAACAACATTAAAATGTTTTTGAAATAGTGAAACTAGTATCCATAGTCTCTTCTTGATTGACTACTTGAAATCTTCAAAGTATCTGGTCATAACAAACTCAAAATTGTTTCCAAGTTTCTCAATAAATTCACCTATTTGTATTGTAATAGATCTATTTTTTTCCATGCAACTTTACCAAAATAAGGAAATGTATTATGTACATAAAAGAACATGCATACAAGAATTGAACCAAATTTACATTGTGCACTCTTGGTCTTCCTTATTGCTCCCTAATTTTTTGACAATTTTTGCATCTACAACTTGGGAAGGTCATAGGTATAATCCTTCTAAACTATTTTATAGCACATGTCAATAGAAATAGAAGGTACACTATTGAGCTTTTTGGATTCGTAGAATTTATTTTTTATTATCCTCATCTGAGATAGTTTCAATTGTCATTCCTCGTTTGTTCCACACTACCCCTATATTATTCTCAATAACTTATTTACATTCACTCCTCATTGTTTTAGGTCAGTCAAGGGTTGGATGCCCTATTACTCTATGTACAATTTTCTTTGTGATTTTCACCGATCCATTATCCAACTAGATATAGAATTATCATAAATTCTACTCAAAACAATCTTTATTTGAAGACATTGGGGAAATCTAGGGCATGGGTTAACCCTTTTGTCTCTAAAATTTTGAATTCTTCTTTCAACACTCTATTTTCACATAATTTACCATAGGTTTCTCTATTTTCTATGTCACCTATGCTACCCACATTGCATGTGTAGCAACATCTCATGTCTTGAATCATTAAAACTTGAGATGATATCATGGATAACACACTAGATGGATCTTGCTTATAAGAAATATTAGGAATGGCTCTAAATTTTGGTTGTCTGATCTCATTACTTATCAATTGTAGATTCAAAAATTCTTTACCCTCTTTAACCTTAGGAGCTAAAGAATTAGATTCCATTATGAAAAATTAGGGTTTACAAAAGTTCAAACTACGTAGCTTGGCACATGATAAACACCTTTGTAAATATGTTGAAATGATGTTGAACAACTATTGAATTCTATTTGCAAACACTTGGAATGATCTCTTCAATTTTTCATTCCTTATCTATGCTTCTCTTCAAATTTGAATGATGTCAAATGAGTAGAAATCGATCAAACAGACCTTAAAACCTCACATTTAATTCTAAATGCTTACACAACTCTAAGCTTAGCTTTAATAGATATTTCAACTCACCCAACTTCCATGAAGTTTCCTTTTCACTCATAAACCACTACGTGCATGGTCAACACTATCACCTTTGATAGCTCAACATCAATTTACATTTCACTTAGCAACCATAGTGAAAATTTTCATGCTCGGTCGTTAAATGAAAAGTGATAAAACTTAAAGATTTCTCCCAGGTTATAATCAACAGCTTGCATCTTTCTTCATGCATATATAATCTTTTTAGAACTAAATTCTTGGAATTGATGTATAGTATGTCTTTTAAATATTAGTCCCACACATACCTCTTGATTTCTTAATTGGAGGTGGTGTGATCACCTAACCCACTAGGTGAATGGATCCCATCTTGACTCGATGTGTTGTAATCTTCCTTTCTCTTCCATGTCTTTTTCATCTTGTCTCTAATATTTTCAACATCTCCCTTTCGTTTTCCTTTGTGGAAGTCACTACTTGGTGCCTTTGACCCTGTTGGATAATTCCTGCTTATGTGACTAGTCTTCAAATAGCTAAAACATGTAGTTTGACTCAACCATATTTTGCAGTCACTTTTGAAATGTGTTCTTATGAAATTTTCACCAACATGTCCATACTCTTGAAAATAGTGACAACTATACCTAGTATTGTAGTCCCAAATATAAGAGTTATCATTTTGGTTTACCTTTGTCTACTTGTTTGATGATAATTTAGGCTTGGATCTACAATCATATACTCTATGTCTATAGTTCTAACAATTATAGCAATATCCTATAAATCTCTATGAAGTTTTGGTCTTTGTTCTACATTATGTTAGCATGAATGTTTTTGATTAGATAAACAAGTTTTTCAGGGATCCTAAAACCCAAAAGTTAGAACTTAAAGGGCTGATAATAAGTGTGGAAGCCCAGCCAAAAAAGTATAAGTTTCAAGGCTGAAAATAAGCATAAAGCCCAGCCAAAAAGTAGAGTTCTGAGAAAAGACCAGGAAGAAAACAAGCAAAACCACGGCCTAAAGCCAGAACAAAAAGCCAAAAGACAACGAGAAACAAAACAACAAGTGAGAGTTATTCCTCATTCTTTCGCTCCAGCTCTTGCATAACCTGAGTAGCCTCAAAGGCCAGTTGATTCTCCTCCACTTCCAGTTGTTGCACCATTTGGTTCCCCTGGTCCTGATCAAGAATGTTCATGCTATGTGAGAGCATCGCAAAACATTATTGTGATGTATTCATGACTATGTTTCACATTGATGACAACATAGTAATAAGTTTGTACAAGACTAACAAAGAAAAAAATTATTATTTCTATATTAAGAACATTATATTACATATTTGATGATGCATAGTTTCTAGTGCATAATACAGTGTGTGTTTGTTACAAGGGTAAGTCCGAAAAACCTAATTTGATAATGTATGGAAGATATGGTTGATCTATAGAGAATCATATGGAAATAGAGTATTAGGAAAGTAGTTCCTATTGTTCAATTGCTACAATTCATCAAAAATATAGTGAACGCTTGCACAATTAATTAGAGATAGTACACTAGCCATTGATGATGTCAGAGAGTGCACATGTATGGAAGTTGCACATGTAAAAGTTTGTTTATAACTGTGAGGTGACAACATTAATTAAATGTGTGGGAAGCCAAATCAAGGATTTATTATTGAGGATGGTATAAAGGAAAGATGTTTTCCATGTTCAATACATAGTGTATAGATGAGACTAGCAAATGCATGTAAGTAACCTTAAGGGTTATTATCACTAAATACATAGTTTTGGATTTGATTGCATGGTTTGAAGGAGAAGAAGTTCAATGTACATAGCAGAGGAAGAAGTAAACCTTGTTTCACATCTATTATTTTGAAAGGAATCGTATCGAGGTCAATTGGACAGTGGGTTCGTTGATCTAATCCTAAAGCTGTTTGAATAGTGGGTTCAGCTGCCTTCCAGAACTCCTAACAGGGTTGGAATCTCCTAATAGGGATTCAAAGTCTCCTAGCAAGAACTCTTTGTACTAAATGTTATGATAAGACTCCTAACAGGGTCCATCCTCTAATAAGGAATATTCATAAATTAGTACATTATCCTATGGGCATCATTCCCACTGAGGTTTTCCCTCTAATCAAGGGTTTCCTGGTCAAAATATTTGATGTAATTGTTTATGTGCATCTCTTTATGGTTGTTTACTTTGGTTGAATGGTCAAGATTGTTTAAAGAGGATAAATGTTTTAAATTCTTATATAACTTATTCACCCCCCCCCCCCCCATTCTATTGGTCGACTATTTTTTCTAACAATTGGTATCAGTGAATCAGGTCCTTGAAGAAATTTTTTAACAACTTTGGGAGATCCATGGTGAACATGTTTAGAAAGGAAAGTCTAAGATTTGATGGTACCAATTATGATAGCAAGAAGGATAAGATGAAGAATCATCTTTTTTTTATGGTTCCACTATATTGGCTTGTAACCAAGGCATCTAAGAATATTGCAGAAGAAGAAAATCTTGAAACTTGTATCGAGGAACAGAGAGAAGTATTTATGTGCAACATAATGGCAAGAGAAGCAATATTGTTAGCTCTACCTGAAAGTGAGTATAGTTAGGTAAAACAACTCAAAACATCTCATGAAATTTAGAAAATTTTAGAAGCTAATTATGAGGGTGATACACATACAAAAAGAGTTAGATTAAAAAATTTGCATTATGCATTCCAAGATGCTAGAATTATGGAAGATGAATTTGTCAGAAGCTATGTTGGTAGAATATCTGAGATTGTGTAGGAATCATATCTCATGGTGGAAAAAAATTTGATGATGAAGTAATATGGAAGATCTTGAAAAGTCTGACACCACCTTTCAAGACAATAACATAGATGATTCAACTAATGATACCCTATACTAAAAATTTCACTAAAGAAACTTTTCTTGGTAGATTGGAAGCAACAAAATTCAATTTGAAACAATTTGTAGAATTAGAAAAAGTTAAGACAACTTTTAGTGCATTAAATATTAAACCTAGTCTAGCAAGGAACACAAAAGTAGAAGGAGAGATCGCTAGCAGCAACAAGTCTATTGAGGAGAATATGTAGAAAGGAATGGCTCTTCTTGTGGAAATAGAAAAAGATGGTAAGAATATCTTTAAATGTTGGACATGTAATGAATATGGTCATTATGCATCTAAGTGTCTTAAAAGAGAAAGGAAGTATAAGGGAAGATTCAAATCTAGAAGACCTAGAAATTATTTATATGCTAATGAAGAAGAATAAGAAGAAGAAGAAGAATCTGATCAAAACAAAAGTGAAGATGAATTAGAATTCATAGCTATAAAGGGGGGTGATCTTGAAAAAGAGATCAAAGAAGAAAGTGTGCTGATTTCACAAGTTGAAAGGAAAGATTGGATCATTGATAGTGGTTGTCTAGATCACATGACTAGTGATATGAGAAAATTTTTCAAATTCAGAAGCCATGATGGAGGAATTGTCAGAGTAGGAAACAATGGAGCCTATCACATTATAGGAATTGGATCTATCACACTTGATGGTAAAACAAATACTGATGATCTTTATCTTGTTGATGGATTGAAACATAACTTGTTAAGTGTAGGACAACTTATAGACAAAGTTTACCAATTCCAGTTTGGTAATGTCACCTGTATCATCAAGGACAAGGAAGGAAAATTGATTGATGCTAGCACAAGAAATAGAGGTAATGTATTTCAGCTAAAACCCACTAAAAAAAATGTTTAGTAGCTAAAGTTGACAACAATTGGTTATGGTATAGAAGATTTTATCACATAAACTTTGATAACATTATGGAAGCTAGTAATACACTTGAAGTGAGAGATTTACCTGGGATCACTAAGCCCACTAAGATTATTTTTAAGGAATTTATCTTGGCTAAATAGAAGAAAGTTTCATTTCCTAGCAAGCAGTTTCGTACTACACAAAAGCTAGAATTGGTTCATACAGATTTGAGTGGTCCCACAAGAACAAGAGGATTCTATCACACTATCATTCATTCTAGAAATCAACAATAGATAATGTAAGAAAACATAATTATGTATAGTATAAATACCCATGCATAAATGTGAAGTATTATAAACTTCTATAACTTCTATAAAGATAATGTATTAATATTTTTAACTATCTTATTTTTTTCCTTTACATCTTCTTTCTCAACCTTTGTAAGACCAACTTCTCATTCCCATCCACTAATTATGAACTAGAATCTATTAGGATAGTTATGAAATTTAAACAACTATAAAAATAACTCATTGCTGAATAGACTATCATAACACTCGCTATAATCAAAATATATTATTGCTTAACTAAATAATTTTTCCTAGTTTTTCTAATTTCATTACTCCTTCAATAATTGATTTAATAGAATATTTGACTCTATAAGGCTTTTTCTATATTTTCTCTTGAAAATAAAATTCCTCAACTTTCTTAACATACTTACATTCCTTCTTTTCTTCCAGCTTATGACTAATATTTTGACTCTACCTATGATATATTTGTAAACTTTTCTCATGTGTTATTTTTGGTGTCAAATTTCAGTTGTAACCTCTGTTCCTTTTTATTTATCTGATTACAAATGTTACACATGCACTATATTATAGGATCACATTTAATTGGATTATCTTCTAGTTAAATGAATACATACAGATGACACCCATTTTATTTTTAAGTTCTTCACTAGATTGAACTCTTAATCCTCTTTTCACTCCCTATATCTTTTTTAATAGGATTTTACTTTTTTGTTTTGTGCATCATAATCACTTTTGGTATTCTCACCCAATTCAATTATATAATTTAAAGTACCCCAAATATTTATGAAAAAATCATCTTCAAGTTCATCATTCTCACCGATATAAGGTTTTCCACCTTATTTATTATACAATTAAGGTTATGCATATTGTCCTTGTAAATGTACTTTTCTTGATATACACGTTCTTATGTAGATGTTAAATCAGATTTAGAGGTTAATTTTTCCCCAACTCATTTATGCAATTTGCCCACAATTTTTCCTATGAGGGTTCAACACAATGCCCTCGTGCTAGAGGTCAATGTGTAGTGCCCAAGTTGGGGTCCTAGGGTTGTTCCCTTAAAAAGTAATTTATTATTGTAAAAGGCATTATAAGTAAAGTTTTTATTTGATGGTATATTCTATCCCTAATTTTTTAAGTGAAAAAAATCTTGTATAAAATAGCTTGGGTTGGGGATTTAATTACGTATGATGATTTAGTAGCCTCTTGTAGTAGTATTGAGTTGCAAGGCATTGTAGATGATAATAAGATTGGAATGACCAAATAATAATATTATACCTATTATTTGGTGGATGTAGCCTAGGGATTGGGTGAACCACATTAAGTCTTTGTATCTTCTTTTCTCTTATGTGTGCTTTATTCCTTTGTGATGCTCATTAGATTTTCATGTAATCGGTATTTCTATCTCTCTAATCCAATCAATACCTTCCTATTTCTCATTACAAAGTTTTCCATCTCCAAAATACAATGACAAGGTTTTTCATTTTGTTGGCATCTCTTGACCTTGCGCACATGTAAGAGGCCTACCCTTCTTCATGTTTTCCATCTCTAATTTAAAAAAGGGTATAAAAGAATATTTAAATTTTGGAGAAGTAATAATAGACAATATTATTCAGTTTCCCTATGGATTATAGTATAGAATACATATTTCATACTCATCATGTGTCTAACATATCATGGACAAGTTTTAAAAGTAATGGGTCTCCGCTTAATAGGAACGAACTCAAAATTATAGCCTCATACAGAAGAATGTAGAACAATGTTGTAACATAGAAAAAAAAAACAACTCATTTCAATTACATTACTATAAAACACATATGCATTAAATAATAATGGTTGTTACTAGTTTGAAACTTCACTATTGATATGAATTGAGATATTAGAATCAACTATATTATGATGAATAAAATTGATCTTTGATTTTATTTATAACATTCCTTGTTTTTCCCACTTTGAAAGAATTTCTATATGGAATACAATATTATCAATACATCTTAATAATATCATGTTGCATGTTTTTTGAGCCAGTTATGGATCATTTAGTAATTACCTATTATAATAAAGTTGGCAAAATTTGCAGTGATTATAGATATTCTTGTGCAACATTTTAGGATAATATGGGCACTCCTCCAAATTGATTTTTATAAGACTACTCAAAAAATTTGATCATTGATTAACATAAAATTTAGAAATTGACATTAATTAAAATTTTTAATTTATCATGTCAAAATTTTAGATTTTATTAGTGAAACCATGATATAGATAGAAATAATTAAATAAAACAATGGGTGATTCACTTGTGTATTGCACCCAACATTTATGAATTCTAAGCAATATGGCTTCCCAAATGTGTAGTTTTTATTTTCTAAAATCCAGGACACCAATGTAAAATATTCAAAAATTGGTGAATACTTGCCACTAAAATTTTCCCTCAAGATATAAAATGTGTGGATAAGGATTTGGGGATTTTATTAAATACTGGGGAAAGATATTAGATCAAAGTAACTATAGGTGGGGGTTAGGAAACATGTTCCATTGAATCCACTTATCTAGACATGGTTATGGTCATCATTTGATATATAAGCATAGATATAAATACACATTATTCTCTTTAGTTCTTAATTCATAATTCTCAACTATTTTAGGCATCAAAAGTGTGTTTTGATCCCTTTCTTTTTATTTTCAATACTATATAATGGCTTAAATTTACATATAAAATTTCCTCTTTCCTAGTTCTTCATCAAGATTAGATTTTTGTTATTATGGAACATGCCAGGTCTCTATCTATCTAAAAAACCATAACATTTAAATTTAATAAATGAAGAAATCACTTGTTTAGTTTGAGGACTTTTCAATTGATTCTTAGGATTATCCCTCATATCATGAGGTGGTTTGAATAAATAAGAAATATCAAAGGTAGATAATAAGGCTTGATTAAAAGGCAAAAACTTACAATGCAATGGTAACTTGTAAGCCTCTCATGTGGGAGGTCTTAGGTTTGAATCTACCTTTGCTTAACATATAATAATAATTAATTCAAACAAATAATAATAATTAATCTACGCTTCGACCATTTACCAATCATAAAAGTAAAATAAGGCTTGATTAAAAGTTTAATCTTTGAGGATATAGACAAGGATTAGAGTTTGTTGAGGGTTGTGTTCTATAATCATTGGATTTTACTAATGATGACAGAGAAAAATGTAAATTAATTTCATTAATCTTTTCTAAAGCTAAAGTAAAAGACATATTTATATAGCATTCAATGGATAGAGAAAGTTCCTTGAAAAGAATATATCAAAAACTCAAAATGATTAGTTCCTACTCCTCCCTCACAGTTCACAACATTTAAGTTGATATTTCTTTCTAGGTGGAAAATGATACTCCAACTGAAAAAGGGTTCCTTCGTGTAAGAAGTTAAAAATATAAACGAGAATGTAAACAATCAAATCAATCGACACAATACCTTATACTAGTGATTTATAGAAGATAAGGTTACTATGTCAACCCAAATGCTAGGCTTGGATAAAATTATGGTCAATACTTAGACCTTGGCTAAAGTCCTTTAACATTTGGAGGAAAATGCTATTTTCATAAAAACAATGTTAACGGATTATATTGAAGTTACATAGGATAAAATAAGAATAGCATTTTTTGAATATAAACAATAAAATTTTGATATTTTATTCATTCATATATATTGAAAATTAATAGTTACATTGTAACTCTATAGTAACTATATTATAGTTTTAATTAATATATTAATACCAACATACCCTCTCCCCACCTTAATATATTGATCCTTAAAAACATTATAAATACCTATGGGACCCCCCCCCACCCCCACCCCCACCCCCACCCCCACCCCATACATTATAATCACCATCTTAAATATACTTTCGTTAGGTTGATGAAATGCTTTTGAACAAAAGCGATCGCTTGTTTCTAGGGTTTTACTTGACTTCGCCATTGAAAAGGTCAATGTAATCCTCCTCCCCAACGAGAATGTCAATTTCATAACTTTCACTTTGACTCCTCTCGTCATAAGAATTACATATAACCGTTCAACAATGGGAAACGCGGGATTAAACCGAAGATTTACACTCATATTATTAAAAAATTCCTGACTTGTTCAAAGTCTCACGAGCCACTATGCGATTGAAACCTTTGAAAAGATCATCCTCGTATAGCTGTCCATGCCTATCCTCCCTTTAAATATAGCCTCCTTTGTATGGGTTATACAACATCTTCCTTTGTTCTCTCCCAACATACATATTACATTTCTCCTCTTCTCATCAATTATTCTGCTCAGTTGGTCATTTGTGAAGGGAACAGCTGTTTGTTTTGCTCTCCACCAACGAATATGGCGGTGTTAAAACTTATGAGAGTCATGATAATTTTCCTGGTCGATATAACCTTAAGACAAGTGTAAATACAGATGCATATGACATCTCCAACAACGGAAATTACAACCTGTTTGAAGTTGTGGAAAAGCTACCATCATGTATCAATTGCGCAAGCCATATTCCAGATCCCAAATGCTGCAAATAATAAATTAGTCTGCCATTCAAATGACCTAATGCATATTGGCTGGGCAACGAAATTGACTCTTGCTCTTCTTCAATCATAAACTTGTATAATATCCAGTGATAAATATGCAGGAGTTAACTCTGTTTGAATAGAATCATTAATTAGAAAAAAAATTCAATCGGGAAAAACATATACTCGGGAAAAATTCAATCAACTTGATTGTTGAAGGTGAATTTCTATTTCAAAAGAATTTTCGTATTTGTTACGTTTGTACATGAATAGAGTTATTGGTGTAATCGAAAGATCTAATATTTGACAGGGACTGGCTGCAATTTGTATTAAACATTGATCTCATGAGAATTTAATTGAAGCAACGAAAGATAATATATTAATCTATTAAGGAGAGGTTTCATGAGAACGAAAGGACACGAGTGGCATAGAGATAACGTAAGAATAACTGTCAATGTTTGAATGGTAGGGAGTAAGAGTTTTTATTAACTTGAGATGTTCTTTTATTTAATTTATAAATTAGTAGCTTTGTGCTTTTCTGAATGCAAGAATGAATTCACAAGTCTTAGTTTATTTATAAGAAGTGGGTTATAAGAAGTGGGTTGTAAAGATATTGTGTTGACAAATCTTTGTTTTCTTTTAATAGAAGTGGGTAATAAAGATATTGGTAGAATTTAGTAAAGTACATGGGCTTTCCATGTTAAAATCTAGGTATAAAATGTGAGAATGTTATTTGTGTTTCAAGTTGTTTTACATTTTTTACAGTTTAGTACAACTCGATAAAAATTAAGTAATTGTAAGGTAATAACTAAGTCATTTTACTCACATTTGATAATGCAAAGAAAAATAAGTAAACTTTTTGGAATAAAGTGATCAAAAGATTTAACCAATAAGTTGAATGATTAAAATGAGTGAATGTTGATTAATTTTATGAAGTTACATTGGTACTGAGTTTTTTTGAAGGGATTGTATGATAAACGACATAACTGATTTACACCTTGCCCCCTTAGTTATCTAAAAATTGGTATCATAGCTCAATGCTTGGAGAAAGAAGTTAAAGGAAATTTCAGAGAAAAAGGTTGAAGATGTATATGAGAGAGGTACCAAAGATAAATAAGGAAAACTTTTGCTTGTGGTAAGACATAATGAAGTTGCATCATTTTGGCATTGGAGATAATGATAGAAACTTGTTGGAACATGAAAATGTTACCCCTTCTAGTCCCCTAACCATAGAACAAATGAATGAGAATGGGAATCATAATAGTTTGATGATTGAGATTGCATTTTCTCTCAATGATGTCGAGTTTGAAGATAAAAATAATGACACTAATACTAAATAAATGTGGAATAAATTGGAACATGTACATGGTGTAGATGACAATGTGCTAAAGCTATTTTTAAAAGATTGAGAGGAAAGTATGATTGTATGTGAATTAAATAAAGTGAGAATCGAATCAAAGAAGTGGTAAGTACAATTAGAGCTACTAGAGGAACAATCCTAGATTCAAAAATTCTAATTAAAATTCTTAAAACTTTTTTGCATGTTTATGCTATCAAAGCTTTTACAATTCTATAAGTATGAGCTATGCCTAGTAATGATCTTACACTTGATGATCTAGTAGGCGGCTTGACTGCATTTGAGTTGAGAAATTATGACAACAGTGTGGTTAAAATTGGAAATGTATTTAAGTTTTCACCAA
>CM053785.1:920803578-920906078 GCA_028749045.1 Cupressus sempervirens | reverse complement strand
ATAGATAGTCCACATCCAAGTTATCCCGCTGTAATAAATGGGTGACCTACCCACCTAACTGCATAACTTGTAGATCCAATCATTACAACTTGTAAACCCACTATCACATTAGTTACATGTACAAATAAGATCAAATAGAATAATCATGTGGACAACATGACTCAAACACCAAATCAAGCATAAGTCTAATTTTTCGATCATGTCCACATTGAGCACAATGGTCCAAGAATCCAACAAACCATCACCACAAAAAATGTTGAGTGATTGATGACATACCAACATCTCCATGCAAAGAAAAAAAAATGCCTCGTCTCAGCGTGCACAAAGAATGCATGCATGGAGAACTACAACTATCTCATTTGGTACCACTCTAAAGAAAAAAGATTCAAGAAAATAGCTCTTTAGTAGATCCACAAAAAATGACAAGTTTTTATTTCAGCATGCAAAACTTACAAAAAAATTATGTTTAAGAACACCCATGTACATCCACACCCACTTCTTGTCTAGAAGAGTCAAAGTCTGAAAAAAATACTAAACAAATGAACCTAGAATAATGGATTATCATAGATGAGCATCACTATAGATTTTTTAAGGAAAATCTATAAACCCCTCAAATCCAACGAACAAGAATCCAAGCCATGCATGTATAAGAATCTAAGAGGAAAATATAGTACTAGAACTCTAGGCCCACTGTGTATGCATCTTACAAAGATAGGCTATCTACAAGCTTCCAAATCATCCAATGATCAACTCCATAACCTCTATGCATTATAGGTAACAAAAGAGACATCTTCCAATACTGATGCATCAAGAATTATTCTATTGTCAACCAAGAGCTCCAAATCAATGTTATTTCAATATTACCAAATCTATTTTCTCGTTTCTTCACCATCCTTCAAGAAATCTTTGTTGTCTCCTAAAAAAGTAAATCAATTGCAAGACTTTCACTCATCCAAGGATTAATTATTAGCTAAGTTCTTCAAAAAAATCTTCAAGCTCTTTAAGCTCAGAAATCTTAACAAAAGAAATACCCAGAACCAGAATCATTGTGAATCTTCACATGCAAGCAACATGAAATTCATAAAGTTAAGCTTTGATACTAATTGAAGGGAAATGAGAGCACCCCAAAAAGTCATTTGAGATTAGTATGCACATCCTATATCCAATAGTTTCCTAAACAACTTCTAATAGGAAAATAATATGAAGTTAAATATTTTATTAAATTTGATATTTTAGCAATTTTCTATTCCTTTTTAACATATATTAATGTTGATTTGAAAATATACATAGTTAATTTGATATTTTGAACATGTCACTGAATTTTACTTGATTTTATAATTTTTTATTCTTTGTATCTATACAAAACATTCATATAGACATTTTTATTAATCTCTGATCCAAATAATTCTAATTGGTTTTCTCCTTGAGAGTAAGGAAAAGAAAATAGATTATGGTCACTTACTCTTATATTCTAAATTATTTTATATATTTCTCCAATTATTATATTGAATTTCTACACTTGTTACTATATTGGTTTTTCTAGGTATCTCAAAGATGACAGAAGTAACTATTGGAGAAATGTGAGAAGATGCTTGAAGAATCATTTGTAATACAAAATGTTGACATAGAAGTTATCCTCATATGATGAATGTTTAATAGGATGTGCTTACTATAATTATATTGAGAAGTTAAAAATATGTTTCAATAACTAGATTCACTAATGGGGCCATCGTTACATCAATCTAAAACATATGATGACAATTGAAATCTAGTTCATATCAGATACCAAAGAAGACCATAGTAAAAAAGAGATCTTCACTTTTGAGATTGTTTATTTTTATGAGTATATGTTTTCTAATCTAATTTTAATGAATAAATAATTATTATTTTTAATTCTAAACCAGATCATTAGAAACTTAAATGTTTTACTTTTGAAAAAAAAAATTTAATAACAATTTTTGTTAAATATATACATATTATACATACATACATACATACATACATATATGTATGTATGTATGTATGTATGTATGTATGTATGTATGTATGTATGTATTTATGTATGTATGTATGTATACATATATGCATATATATATATGTATATATGTATATGTATATATATGTATGTATGTATATATATACATACATATATATATATATATATATATATGTATATGTATATCTATGTATATATGTATGTATATGTATATACGTATATGTATATATACATATATATACGTATACATATACATATACATATATATGTATATATGTATGTATATATGTATATGTATATATACATATACGTATATACATATATACATATACATATACATATACAAACATACATATATATATATATATGTGTGTGTGTGTGTGTGTGTGTGTGTGTGTGTGTGTGTGTGTGTGTGTATACATACATACATATACATACATACATACATACATACATACATACATACATACATACATACATACATATATATATATATATATATATATATATATCTGTGTATAATATGTATATATTGAATAGAAATTGTTATTTAAAATTTTTTTTTCAAAAGTAAAACATTTAAGTTTCTAATGATTTGGTTTAGAATTAAAAATAATAATTATTTATTCATTAAAATTAGATTACAAAACATAAACTCATAAAAATAAACAATCTCAAAAGTGAAGATCTCTTTTTGACTATGGTCTTCTTTGGTATCTGATATGAACTAGATTTCAATTGTCATCATATCTTTTAGATTGATGTAAAGATGGCCCCATTAGTGAATCTAGTTATTGAAACATATTTTTAACTTCTCAGTATAGTTATAGTAAGCACATCCTATTAAACATTCATCATATGAGGATAACTTCTATGTCAACATTTTGTATTACAAATGATTCTTCAAGCATCTTCTCACATTTCTCCAATAGTTACTTCTTTCATCTTTGAGATACCTAGAAAAACCAATATAGTAACAAGTGTAGAACTTCAATGCAATAATTGGAGAAATATATAAAATAATTTAGAATATTAAAGTAAGTGACCATAATCTATTTTCTTTTCCTTACTCTCAAGGAGAAAACTAATTAGAATTATTTGGATCAGAGATTAATAAAAATGTCTATATGAATGTTTTGTATAGATACAAAGAATAAAAAATTATAAAATCAAGTGAAATTCAGTGACATGTTCAAAATATCAAATTAACTATGTATATTTTCAAATCAACATTAATATATGTTAAAAAGGAATAGAAAATTGCTAAAATATCAAATTTAATAAAATATTTAACTTCACATTATTTAATTTAAAAGATTTCTAAATTAATATCAAAATTTCAAAACTTTTGAAATTATATGTTTTACATTAAAACAATCTTAAAATAATATTATTTTATAAAAATAAAATTGAACGGTATTAGTATAGTTTTAAAAGAAAAATATATATTATAAATATATTATATGTCATAAATATTATATTATCTATAATATGATACTTTGATAACAGTTTTTTCTTTTCAAAAGAATAGAAAACCCCTAGCCTAACTTTATCACTTTTAAAGTCATGTTGAATTAATAATACATCTGTATTTGTACCAGCTTGAAGAACCATTTCCTTTTTTATATTAGATGTAAATTATGAAGAAGGCCTTTTCCAATAGTGATAATTTCCTTTTGATTTTAAGTGCTTATGTTGGTTTTGATAGCTTGGATAGGTGTTCTTCCATATGCTATTATTTAGCAAATAATTAGTTTTCTAACTAGATAGTTAGAGTTGGGAACAAATATTTGTTATTTCATTGGCCAATTTTAGAAGAAGTAGAAACCAACTTCGTTAGGGTTGTTAAGTTGTTTTAATCTCGACTATTGATTGATAATCAATCTTGGTCATTGATTTTGCAATAGGAGAAGTATAAAACAGAGTTAAGGGCATTTGCAGTGAAAAAACTATAGAAGAATTTGTGGTGTTATAAAATGAATTTGTAGAGATAAAAAATATTCTTGCAGTGTTACAAAAGCCTAGTAATGGCATTGGGGATAGCAGTAAAGGAATATCAATGAAAGAAATTGAGTGGATGTCAGAGTTCTTCTGGTGAGAGGCAAGGAATTTTGTATCTCTTCATTTGTTGAAGTTAATATAATTTCCTCATCTATAGAATTGGTTTTCCCTTAGGAATTTTTTCCAAGGATGATTTGTCCAAAAAAATTGTGTTCACTTTGTTCCTTATTTATTTCTATATTTTACTAGCGAAGCTACAGTTGTATTATTTTTTGATATTAGCTACATGAATTTATTTTTGGTAGCTAAATAATCATTTAAGATAGGACATTAATAATTAGTGGCTACAATTGGAATTTTCACATGGTCTTAGAGCAACGTTGAGGGTAGAAGAGTTTTTCCCTAGGAAAGAAATTATGGGTTTATTAAAACCTAGATTGATCTCTTTAGATTTAATTTTTCTTTAAATCAGTTGAGATGGTTTTAGATGGTTTGAGAGATCAAGAAAGATTAGATGGTGCATTGAATTTTCATATTTAGAAGGCTTGACTTTCTTTATTGTTGGAGGATAATGGTGTCAAGGATTATGTTACCACTATTGTAGTTGTGCCTATAGATGCAATATAGCTTGCAACATACAAGAAGGAAGATGCCAAGGCAAGGAGGATAATCTTTAATGGTGTCAAAGATAATATTGTTCCACATATCTTAGAGCTAGATAAAAGAAAGAAGATGTGGGTAGCCATTCTGAATATGTACCAACATGCTATCACCAACATGAAGATGATTCTTATAGAGAAGTTTAAGAATATTTTGATGAACAAGTGAGAAGATTCACTAGGCTTATACTTGTCAACGACAAATAGAAGCTATTGGAAATAGCCCTTATGATATCAATTTGTTAGTGGAGAAGACACCTTACTATGTTGGGATTGACTATGGACTAATTTGACTTAGGATGAGTTTAGACCAAGTCTTGTCAAGGGTCCAACAAAAGTCATAGAAATGAGGTGGAATAGGATATTGCTGCGTTGGCAGTGAAAGGGAAAGCAAAGAAGGGGTCTAGCCAATGATTGAATTCACAAACTGAGAAGAAGAAGAAGAAGAAACTTTCTAACATCAAGTGATCTAGTTGTCATGAGTATCTAGTCACTATGAGTATGGTCACTATGTCAGTGATTTCCCAGAAAGGAAGAAGGCAAAGAAGTATGTGGCAACTTTAGCAAGTACAAAAGAACTCTCTAGTAGAATGCAAGATGAGTTTTCACTCATAGCTTGTATGGTTAGTTCAGCTTCATATTCTATTTGGTATATAGATAGTGGGGTGACATTTGATATGATAGGATTTAGAGAGTACTTGTTCAGTTATAAGGAGGAGAACACCAATATCCAAATCTCTATAGGAAACTTGTCCAACCTCAATAGTTGGAAAAGGGAATATTCATTTTCAGAGGGAGAATGGAAATATAATTCCACTTCATGATATGTTGCATGTGCTAGGGTTAGGTATGAATTTGATTTATGTATATGTTCTTTAGGATAGGGGTATAATGTACTCTTGAGAGGGACAGATGTTGATTAAGCATAAGGATTGGAAATCACCCATAACTATTGGAGTTAGGAGTGGTCACTTTATAGGTTGTAGTCTGATACTCCTAAGGCACTCATAAGAAAAAATAATCCTGAAGATCTTGGAGAGCTATGACATAGGAGGATTGGCCATATTCATCATGGAGCACTCAGATTACTTTATTGGATGGTGAAAAGTGTTCCAGAGGTGAGCACACAGCATGATAATGTATGTAAGGGATTTGTGTTGGGGAAATTTGTGAAAGTATCTTTTCCAAGGAGTTACACTAGATCTGAGGGTGTTCTTGATCTAGTAAATTTAGATATATGTGGACCAATTTTGATAAATTCTGTTATAAGATATGAGTACTATGTTAATTTTATTGAAGATTTCTCCAAGAAAACTTTGTATACTTCTTGAAGACCAAGGATGAGGTTTTTAGCCAATTCCAAGAGTTCAAGGTTCTAGTGGAGAACTCAATAGGAAGGAAGAAAAAAGGTTATTTGGTCAGACAATAGAGGCAAGTACAATGGAAATAACTTCCAAGATTGTTGTAAAAGAGAAGGGATCAAGAGAGATTGGACTATTCCTTATGATTCACAATAAAATGGAGTTTTTGAGAGGAAGAATCATTCTACATCAAAGGTGGGAAGGGTTATGCCACATGACTAGGACATGCCCCACTATGTATGGATAGAAGCATGTAGGAAAATAGTTTACATTTTGAATAAGTTTCCACACAAGATGTTAGCGAAGATGACACCAAAGGAATCTTTTACAAGAAAGAAGCCAAATGTTGGTCACTTCAAAATATTTGGGACTTCGGTATATTATCATATTCTAGGTGATACATGTACCAAGTTAGATTAGACTACAAAGATGAGTTAATTTGTTGGGTACAATGAAACCTCAAAGGCATATAGGATTTTTATCCCAAGGACCAAAAGAATTATTGTCAAATGTAATGTCGAGTTCATGGAGGACAAGGCATTTATAAGGTCTAGAGATTTGCTAGCTGATGATCAAAGTGAGAAGCTAACAAAAGCTCCAAGTCCTAGTCAAGGGTAGTAAAGTACAAGTACAATTATCAGGACAAGTGTAGGATCAGGTGGTGAAGATTTATAGAGTATGGAGTAATAGGTACAATAGGAAATGCATCTAGGAGATTTAAATGTTGATATTTCATCCTCTATAGTTGGCAGTAGGAATAGTATGGTTCAAGAGACATAAAGGGATACCCAGGAATTTATGGGAGCTCCTAGGAAGAGTACTAGAGAGTGTAGACAACCTACCAAGTTTAGTGACTATGTTTCATTAGTTAGTTAGTTGGTAGATAGTGAACCTTCTAGCTATTAGGACAAAGCACAATATCATGTATGGAAGGATGCTATGTCTAAGGAGTATAACTCAATTATGTAGAATGATGTGTTAGAGGAAATGCCTAGACCAATAGATAGAGTAGTAGTTGTATCACTCTAGGTCTACAAAATAAATCATGATGTAGATGGTATCATTGAGAAATAAAAGGAAAGATTTGTGGCCAAGTGGTTCTCTCAGAAGAAGGGAATAGATTACAACAAGACATTTGTTCCAGTGGCAAAGTATACTTCTATATGACTCATGATCTCATTTGTAGCATAGATGGGATGGAAAATCTAGGAAATGGATGTCAAGACAATATTCCTTAATGGTCAATTGAAGGAGGAGGTATACATAGAGCAACTAGAAGGCTTTGTAGCACAAAATAAGGAGACCCACATGTGCAAATTAATGAAAGCTTTGTACAGACTCAAGTAGGTTCCCACATCATTATATGAGTGCATTGATACATACTTATAGGAAATGGGCTTTGTGAAGAGTGAGGGAGATGCTAACATTTACTACCTAGAGGTTGTGGGTGAGGTTGTCATTCTTGTTCTATATGTGGATAACTTGTTTCTTATGCACACTAGTGCTCATAGAGAATTGCAAGTGGGATCTTGTAGAAGAGTTCAAGATGAAGGATTTAGGACTTATGCACTACTTTCTAGGCATGGAGGTGGGGCAAAAAGATGGAGGGATTTTCCTTGGTCAAGGAAAATATTGCATTAAAATCTTGAAAAGACTTGGGATGAAGGATTACAAAACTATTTCTATACTCATGATCATGAGTTGGAGGAGGGTAGATACATCTAGGGAGAAGGATGTAGATCCCCCCTTATATAGGTAGTTGATTGGTTCACTTATGTACTTGGTCAATAGCAACCTATATATTGCATTTGTACTGAATTCTCTTACTAAGTTCATGGTTGAACTAAATATAGTGCATTGGATAACAACTAATCATGTGTTGCATTACTTGCATGGTACAATTAAGTATGGGATCAGATATGTTTGAGGTGAAGGTATCAAGTTGATGGGCTAGACTGATACAGATTGGGAAGGAAGTATAATGGACAAAAGGAACACTTCAAAGTGTTATCTAAATTTGTGATGCATTGAAAGATAGCATAATCCCCAATGGAGATGTCCTAACCGCTACCAAATAAACACATAGCGAAATATAAACAATGACACAAAAATTTGATACCAATTCACAACTCTTTATTCATGAAACAACTAATTAATATCAATGTGTTGGGTTGTAAGGCCTTCTTGGTTATGGCAAAATACAAAGAAATTATAATAGTTCAATTAGATCCCTCAAGATCCAACTCAAATCCTAGCTAGCCTAGATCTATAACACAACAACAATCTAGTAGAAATCTCCAAGATCTCAACTTGTGCTTCAAGCCACCAAGTAACCTCATTGTTTCTAAACTGCAGCTACTAGCTCTTCTCACAAACTCCCATTCCAAATTCCAACTTGAATCTTTTCTCTCTAGCTCCCATACTATACTAAAATTCCTTCTCCTTCTTCATAATTCCTAAGACACTACCCAAGCCGTCCTCAAATAGCAAGCTAAGCCACAAGTCGGAAAGTCAAGCATTTAATTACAATATAGGGCTACCTTGGAAGAGTAAACAAAAACTCTATAAAAACATTTTTAAAAAATTAGTGATAGGTTATATTTAGGTCCACACATGACCCAAAAATATTTCCTCTCTTAATAAGATCCTATTTCAGCATACAAAATTGCACAAGACTAAAACTCCACATTTTTCAGGTGAAAACTACTTGAAAATTGATACCCGAGGAAAATGGTGACATCTCCTAGATCCAATTGAATTAGAACTTTTTCTTTGAACTAAAGGTAGTAATTTAGGTCCTCTATAACCCCTTCAATGTAGAAATTTTGATTCACTAAGGATAAGTTTACCCCAAGAGAATTGCCATATCTCCCAACTCATAATGAATTAGGACTTTGTCTCTTAAATAGAGATATTACTATAGGCCCTCTTCAATCCCTATAATTTTTAGCCTATGAATCATTGCAAAAAATTAGTAACACTACCTACGAGAAGAAAGTAGATACCAGAAAATATAGCTCTAGTAGCGAGGTAAAACAACTCTAACTTCAACATGATAACTCCAATCTCTATGAGAACATATGAAAATTTTCCCCAGTGTGTCTCCAACACATACCCAATAATTAAAACCATAACTCCACCAAAATCCAAGCTTGATGCACCTCCATCAGACTTCCCATGTAAATAGAAAAGTATGTCCCATACTCTGATGCCCAAAGAAAGATCTTCAACTAACTTTATCTTTACCAAAGGCTTACACTGCCTCAAAGTCAATAGAACAAATCCAAAATTCAAGCATCTAAGCTTCATCCACTAAAACATTAGAATCAACTAAATCTCAACAACCCAATCAGCATACTCACTCCCAAGAACAAACTGAACATAATTCTTCACCAAGGATCTCTGCAACTAATCACAGCCAACAACAATAATATCCTCAAACATGTACTCCATGTTAGAAAAATTATGTAACTCCAAAACTAAGTCAAAAACATGCAAGTTCAAATTCCTAATAAGAGCAACTTTTAAATCCTCAACCATGTCAACCATAGGAAAATCAGGAACATACAAACCCATAGTATCATGTAGATCCAAAACTAAATCAGCAACTAGTGATTCCACTCAAGCAACATCAAACTTCACATTAAAAAAAAAATCCATATCCTCAATCATCTCAGCAACAATATATAAATTTAGATCCATATCAATGACCATTTGAAAATTCTCATAATCAACAATCTTAGCAATCTCATTGCTCACAACAAGATGCTTTGCAAAATTTAATTCATCACCAACAACAACCTGATTATCCATAACCAAGTGCTCTACAATCTTCATGTCAGACTTAGCCAACTGATCATGAAAACCAATCTCTATCCTAGTGTCAACAAGGTTGGGAATATCCTCATGAAAAAACTCAATTTTCTCTGAAGGTTCAACATCAGACTCCACAAACTGATCAACAAAACCAACTTCTTCTACCTCAACCTTGTTATGCCATCTTCTATCTCGAATATGTTTTCTAACTGGCTAAAGAATTCTCTTCCAGATTGAAAGAATCCAAATTTGCAAGCATCTACAAAGTTCCTTCTTCACCATGTCCTTATGTCAATTAGTTGAACTAGCTCAAATTGAGTAGATACTTGCTTAGCTCGATTAGCCAAACTAGTTTCAAATCAAGTAGACATCTTAGAAAACCTCCTCTCCACCACATCACAAAGATTCAAAATCATCTCAAGGCTAATCCTTTGAGAGCCATCTTCCATGATTTTTGAAAACCCTCTAAAAAAAAATTTCTCATGCTCCTTTTGATAAACCTCAATTTTTTTGCAAGAAAAATTGCAACCTGCTACCTCACATGAACAATTAGGAACCAAACCAAAAGGCTAGGAACACAAATTTGCAATACTAAACTCTCTATGATCATGCATCAACAAGATAAATCTTCCATCTTCACATCCATTAATCCACTAGGAAGTCCTCTTTAGTTAAAAATTAGAATTACAATATGCCATCTCACAACCAAGGACTCAAGAAAGAATAATCCTTTACAAGATCAATATCTTTTCAGATCAACTTCTATCAACACAAGGTCTTGGTGAAAACTACCTCAGCTTCGACGATCGGTCTACACACTCAGGAAAAATTGTGCTATGATAATCTCTACTTAGATCAAATGTTTGCTCTAATAAGATTAACCAACCAGATCAATCCTCACTCTTATACCACCTAATGTAGTGCAAGGTAGGATAATCCCAATGAATATGTCCTAACCCTGAGAAAATAACCACATAGTGAAATACAAACAATAACACAAAGATCTGATACCAATTCACAACTCTTCATTCATAAAACAACTAATTACAATCAATGTGTCAAGCTGTAAGGCCTTCTTGGTTATGGAAAAGTACAAAGAAATTATAATAGTTCAAAAATATCCCTCAAGATCCAATTAAAATTCTAGCTAGCCAAAATCTATAACACAACAACAATCTAGTAGAATCCTCCAAGATCTCAACTTGTGCTCGCAATCCGCCAAACAACCTCCTTGTTTCTAAACCATAGCCACTAGCTCTTCTCACAAACTCCAATTCCAAATTCCAACTCAAATATTTTCTCTCTAACTCCCAAACTAAATTGAATTTCCTTCTCCTTCTTCATAATTCTTAAGACACTACCCAAGCCCTCCTTAAATAGCAAGCTAAGCTACAAGTAAACTAGTCAAACGTTTAATTACAATATAGGTCCACCTTTGGAGAGTAATCCTAAAATCTAACAAACATCAAAAAAACTAAACAAAAAGCTATATTTAGGTCCACACATGACCCAATAACATGTACCTCTTTTAACAAGATCCTTTTCATCATACAAAATTGTGCAAGATGTAAACTCCACACATTTCAAGCGAAAACTATCTAAAAATTGACACCTGAGGAAAATGGTGACATCTCCTAGCTCCAATTAAATTAGAACCTTTTCTTTGAACTCAAAATAAAACTTTAGGTTCTCTATAACCCCATAAGTGTTCAAAGGTTGATTCACTAAGAATAAGTGCGCATCCATCCCAAAATCACATATAGAAGCCTATCATGAAAACTGACAAAAATTGATACTCTAGGAGAATTGTCATATCTCCCAAGTCATAATAAAATAAGAATTTTTCTCTTGACCAAAGATAGTACCATAGGCCCTCTTGAATCCATGAAATTTTTAGCCTCTAAATCATTTCACAAAATTAGTTATGCTTCCTTCAAAAGGCATGAAGAAACTAGAAAATATAGCTTCAAAAGCAAGGTAAAATGACTCTAACTTCAACATGATAACTCCAATCTCTATGCACACATAGGAAAAGGTTCCACAATATTTCCTCAACACATCCCCAATCATGAAAACAATAAATCTATAAAAATCCAAGCTTGATGCACCTACATCAATTTGGGATCAAGAGTTGTATCTTGGTTCAATAGGAAGAATTTTTTTTTTGGCTCTAAGTTCAACTGAAGAAGAACACATAGTAGCTAGCATGGTGACATATGAAGCTATATGGCTTTGAAAGTTGTTAGTGGCCTTATTTGGTCAGAAGCTTGAGACTACTATGGTAAACTATGATAATCAGAGTTGCATCAAGTTGTCTAAGAATCCAGTAATTTCATCATAGGTCTAAACATATACACATCAGATATCATTTCCTTAGAGATTGAGTACAATGAGGAGTTGTTCAGGTATAGTACATACCTACTAAGGAACAAGTAGAAGACATTTTGACTACAGCATTGAGGAAGGAAAAATTCATCTTCTTCAGTGATAAGTTAGGTGTCATGTAGAACAACTTCTTCAATAAGAGGGAGTATTAGTTTTGATAGCTTGGATAGTTGTTTGTCCATATGCTATTATTTAGCAAATAATTATTTTACTAACTAGATAGTTAGGGTTGGGACAAATATTTCTGATTTAAGTGGCCACTTTTATAATCAACTTAAAACTGACTTCGTTAGGGTTGTTAAGTTGATTTAATCTTGATCATCTTTTGAGAATCAATCTCGGTCATTTGTTTTCCAATTGTAGTGTAAAAGGGCCTTAGGAGGGCATTTGGAGTGAACAAGTTGTAGAAGTATTTGTAGTGTTAGAAAATGAATTTGCAATGATAGAAAATAGACTTGTATTGTTAGAAAGGGCACAATGATATGTTGGGGATAGTAGCATAGGAATATCAACATGAGAAATTGGGAGGTTGTTAGAGTTTTGCGAGTGAGAGGCAATGAATTTTGTATCTCTTGATTTGCTGAAGTTAATATAATTTCTTCATCTATAGAACTAGTTTCCCCTTAGGGATTTTTTTCCAAGGTCAATTTTTTTGAAATTATTGTGTTCACTGTATTGCTTATTTCTTTCCGTATATTATTGGTGAAGTTGTGGTTGTATTCTATTTTTTTATTAGCTATGAATAATCATTTAAGGTAGGACATTAATAATTAATTATTGAAATAGGAATTTTCACACACTCTAGATAATACTAGCTTTCATTCTTCACCTTTTGATCTGCATATTTCTTTTAACTACGATTCTTGCTAATAGATCATATAAGATTAAATTGAGGTAAAATTAAATCTATTTTTGAATAATCTAAGAATATCTTGCTCAACTTACTATTTTAGCATGTCGATTATTAGAAATGTGTAAATATGATAAATTGATCCTATTCCTATTTAATCAATGGATTTTACTGTTGTTTGAATCCATTAACCTTGTTTATATTATATACTAGATAAGACCTACATCTTAATTTAGGAAGTTTACTAATGCATTTTTGACGTTGTTTCTTGACTTGCTATGGTTTGTCTTCTAATAATTAGTTCACAAATTTGTGGGATAAATTCAGCTTTTCTCCAATGGACAATGACTTTTTCTACCTTGATTCAGACATAAAGAGAAGTCTTAAAAACCAAGGTAAAAGGCTTATTATGTAAACTATACTGGGCTCAACAGACTTACGGATTTTATCAAATTCTTCTTCAAAATAGAGCATGTAAGTTTTCCTATCATTATATCTTATTTTGCCTATCATTTGAACCTCTCATTAGCATTACTTAATTGTGAAACTTGAAATTAATTCATTAGACCTTCAAATTCAATTACTATATCATATATATAATTTAATACTATTGTGCTAACTAGAAATAAAACTTGAAATATGTAATACACCTCAGAATATAGAAGGGTTTGATAAGAGATCAATTTGGGAGAATTGTCTATATATTTATTAAGATTTATTGAAAATTGTGTCTCAACCTTGCAAGCTTTTTCAAGAAAAATCTAGAAAATTATTAGAAAATTCTAAAATTTCTTTGTGGTAGTTTTCCACATGTTTATGACTTGGAAAAGGTGTATGAGTTGTTAAAAATGTGTCTAGTCTCTAGAACAATTTGGAAGGGCTATTTTTAGAGTGTTAACAACTCATTATATGACTTTTATGGGGGTCTAAACTAGAGGACAAAATATTGGACGAAAATGATATTCTTGGAGTTACAATGACAAGTGGGTAACATGTGGCATGGTTGTTTTGCCCATGGTTTTGGCCCATGGTTTTGTAAGACCACAAATGGTTTCCAAGTGGAAAATCACTATAAAAGGAGGTCATAATGAGATGTTTGAATCATTGAGTTTAGTTTGCAAGACTAGTGCTAGAAGGAGTCTCTTTGAGTCTGAGTCTGAGTTCGAGTTGTGGTGATGCACTCCTATAAGAACTTACATGGCAAGTGTATTTTAATCTTCTTGATTTGATAATACAATTTGTAGGTTTCAGAGGGTGGGGTTTTTCTCCTCAAAGGGTATTCTCATGGTAATCATTGTTATTTTGATTAAGTTATTATGCATTTCTTGAGATCTCTACAATAGTTAGTTGAATTTGCATAATCGTCCTCTCAAGATTAGTGTAGGAAGTGATTCCATACACCTTTTCTTCCTTACAAGTGAAATTAGAGCCTAGCCAGTTTTGGTTCTATTTGTTGTGTGTAGGTTTTTTTGAGCTAATCAAGGTTTAAGTGAGAGCTTGTGCAAAGGTTTTTTATTTTTGTGTTGCAAGATTGCAAAGATGGCAAGGACATCAAGGAGGATTGATGCAGAGAAGTTTTATGGCACAAAATTTGAAATGTGGAAGCTGAAGATGGAAGATCTATTTATAGATTGGGATCTATGTGATGCAATTAATGAGAAGAAGTTGAGTCCCACATACATAACTTTAGCTGTAAGTATGATGTGAGAGACAAAAAAGATAAAAGTCTCACTAGATTATGTCTTGCAGACTCAATTTTGGTTAATGTCCATGAAGAACCTACCACAAAGAAGCTTTGTAAGAAGCTAAGTGAGATCTTTCAAGTGAAATCACTTGTAAACAAGGTTTTCTTGAGGAACAAGTTGTATTCCTTGAGAATGGAAGAAGGTGGACATATTTATGAGCATCTTGAAAGTTTAAATATGTTGGTGACTTAGTTGATCTCAGTTGGGGTGTGAATGGATGAAGAAGTAAAGTGTCAAATCTTGCTATGTTCATTGCTAGACTCATGGGACAGCCTTGTGATGGCCATAGGGAGCACTTTAGTTGTCTTCAAGATGGAGGATGTTGTTGGTTCTCTACTTTTTGAGGATATAAGAAGGAAAGTCTCTCTGAATGCAAAAGACACTTTGAGTGTTTGAGGAAGACCAAAGGAAAAAGGCAAGAATAAGAAGTAGCATGGTCATTCTAAGTCCAAAAATAAGGGGAGATTAAAATCTCGTGGTAAGTCTGAGGTGATCTATTGGAATTGTGGCAAATCCAAACACTTTCGAAAGGAATGCAAAGAGAAAAAGAAAAAGAAGAAGAAGGAAGATTTTGATTTTGAGTCCTGAGAAAGAAGATGGAGATGCTTTCATTGCAGCCTTGGACACTCATGCAAGTGACAATGCATGGTTGATAGACTCAGGTGCATCATTTCACATGACTCCTAATAGAAATTAGTTTAGTAAGTATGAAAAGTTTTATCATGGTAAGGTGTATTTGGGTGATAACTCAATTCTTGATTTTTTTGGTAATGGAAGTATTTGTGTAAAATTTTATTATAGAAGAATTAGAAGATTTGATGGTGTCTTGCATATCCAAGGACTAGAAAGGAATTTTTTATCTGTTAGTAAACTAATAGATGCGGGTGTGAAAATAGTGAGAGGTGCTATGGTAATAGCAAGAGGAAGAAAATTGGGTACATTGTACCAACTTGATGCATGCACGGTTGAGTGCAATAGTACTTTTGATAAAACTGTGAAGAGGACTAATTTTTTGGACAAGGAGAGGGTTTCTCTTTCAATAGATGGTTGTGGTTTTTGGGTACCCAAGGGTGCTCTATGTACTGAATCAAATTTACCTATAGAGAAGACTATGTTATGGCACTGAAGACTTCACCACTTAGGTTAGAAAGGTTTACGAACCTTAAAGAACAAAAACCTTGTTGATGGGTTGAATGACTACAATCTTGAGTTTGATTTTTGTGAGTGTTAGTATCTATGGTAAACAAAACTATGTTCAATTTTACTCAAGTTGTCATATGTCCTCTTGTATTTTGCATCTAATCTATTTGGATGTATTTGGTCAAGTTTATGTTCCTTCTATTGGTAGATTAGTTTATTATGTTTCTTTCATTGATGATTTCAATAGAAGAACATGGATTTATTTCCTTAGGAGTAAAGTTGAAGTTTTTAGTCATTTCAAAGAATTTAAAGCACTGGTTGAGCTGCAGATTGAAAAGAAGATAAAGCATGTGAGAACTGATAAATGCATCGCAAACACATGAGTAACTTCAAAGATATTTTTCCAAAACATTTGAAGTGACTAAAGCTTGATTATTCTATTCACAACTTTTATTATGGAGCTGCTAAGGGAGATCAATAAACTTAGTCTTTATTGATTTCCCGTGGCTAACTAGCCACCCAATTGTCATTATTGTGATTTTTTATAAAATAAAAATATATATATATATTGTAAAATAATTTTAAAATTAATTATTAAATTTAGAAAAATGGAATTTCTTCTGTTGCGTAGTTTCCTTATTGCAAGCCAAAACTGCATAAATTTTACACAGCCATGAATGAAATACTGAGATAGATTGTCAATTATGTTATTAACTACTAAAGGTATTAATACAGGTACCTCTATAGTTTATTAACAAATTTAAGTATCAAACTTGTGATTTTAGAAAAATAAAGTCCAATGAATTAAATATAAAACATTGAAGCTCAAAGAGAATAAATTAATAATTAAAAATAAAAATGTTCATTTGAAAATAAATTGAATATAAAACATAGGAGGTCAGACAAAAGAAATTAATAATTAAAGATAAAAATATGCACGAGGACTTCAATTTGTATGGATTTTGAATTTAGCATGTGTGGAGGAATGACAACGTTACCTTCTCCACAAGTCAAATACAAAATATGGATAGAAAGAAATGGTCAATGTTATCATTTTGATCAAATGGGAAACTTGAGATATTCTTAGGTTGACGTAGTTGAATTTGTGGGGTGATAATATTTGGTTTAATATATGATTTCGATACTCCTCAATCAATCAATAAATGCTAATTATGTTTGAATTGGTGAATATGGGGGAAGAGAAACATGAGATAAATATAGAGATATAAATAGAAACATGACAGCGAGGTAATTAGAAGGGAAATGTGAGATAGAGATGGGGAAAAAGGGGAGAGGGTTAGAGATGTTATCTAGAGATAGAGGGTAAATATGGGGAAGAAATAGTGGGCAAAGTGAGGGGAGAGAGTCAAAGAAAGTAATTAGGAGAGTTTTGTGTGCGAGAGAGATTATATTTTTACAATTTCTCATTCTTCCTATCCTTCTTTTTTCACTGCATCAGAAGAAATAGATAAAGAGAAAAGAGTCAATGAGAAATGAAATAAATTTTAAGCATGAGGATAATTAGGATTTCATGTATAGACACAAATAATGATGGGAAAGAGGAAGATTAAGAAAGAGAGATGAGAGAGGGATGTGTATAGAGAAACACATGCAAACATGTATATACACATATAAACACATATATTTATATGTAAAAGCAGAGTATGTGTAGGATCATAGTATAGATTTTTTACTATAATATTTTTGACATTAGAAAAATTTCCCTCTTTGACCACCTTAACTCATTAAAAACTCTACAAAATATAAAATTTTTTTCTCCCTTATACTATTAGAAGCATAGAATCTGATGCACCTTTTGGATTTCAAAAATGTTGTAGCATTCGAAAGTTGGAGTTATTTTTCAATCATTGTGTCAATCAAAACTTTATACATCACTCCATTAGAAAATAAGTAATATTTACTTACAGAAATCATACATTACAATGATGGAAATATGAGAACATTCTTTAGAAATTCTTTTTGTTTCATCAAATTTTGGTGAAAAAAAACTCATTAGATACCTACTTAAAGTCAGAAACACACAAGAATTTTGAAGGCGAAAAACACATTTTTGGGACTTTTTTTTGTTGACCATTAGGTTTGGCATCGAAAGAAATATTAGGCTTTATCAAGGTATTAATTTTTTGTTTGGTATTAGGATGGGCAGGACAGAAGTCGAAACAAGTTTTGAAATACTTTGAAGTTAAAAACTACATATTTTTCATATACATATGTGAATTTATGTGAAGTTTACATACACATATGCACATACATATTAAGATAAATTTAAAATCCTCAACAAAATTGGACTAGAACACTGAACCTAATTAAAAATTGAACTAGATTTAACTATAAGCCTAACATTAATTCAAAAGGATGAGAGATTAATACTATGAGGGAGAGAGAAAAATATAATAATTAGAAGAGAGAGAGAGAGAGAGAGAGAGAGAGAGAGAGAGAGAGAGAGAGAGAGAGAGAGAGAGAGAGAGAGAGAGAGAGTAGGGCATGGAATAGATAGATATGGTGATGGGGGAAGACAAAGGGATGGAGATAGAGAGAGATGGTATTTATATTTCCATAAGTTTTCTCACTGACCCTATCCCTCTTATTTCACTACTCCACAAGAAAGGGATAAGGTGGATGGGATAAACATAATGTAAAGAGAAAATAGTGAGGGGCCAAAGAAAGATGAAACAAAGCTCAAGAATGATGATAATCAAGGTTTCATATGTAGATGAAAATAACGACGGGGGAGAGGGAGAGGGAGAAAAAAATATGAGACAGGCATGTGTAGACACACACACACACACACACACACACACACACACACACACACACACACACACACACACACACACAAATACACACACACACATTTATATATAAAATTAAGTGTGTGTGATTGACTATGTACATATGTTTAGTTTATATTAAGTTTATGTACACATGTCCACATTTATATTAAACTAAATTATAAATCCTTTAACAAATTGGACTCAAGAACATTCAACCTAATGAAGAAATTAAGGTAGATTAAACTATAATCCATTCATCAATTCAAATAAATACACAAACCTAAATATAACACAATTAATAAATCAACTTAACCTTGATGTTAACACTAGTTCTATAGTAAACCATATTTTATTCCTAACAATACACAATAATAAAGCCCACTATTAAATTTAATGTAATACTTAATACCATGTCGAAATCAAATCCTACATGAGATGTGTGTGTGTGTGTGTGTGTGTGTGTGTGTGTGTGTGTGAGAGAGAGAGAGAGAGAGAGAGAGAGAGAGAGAGAGAGAGAGAGAGAGAGAGAGAGAGAGAGAGAGAGAGAGAGAGAGAGAGAGAGAGAGAGAGAGAGTGGGGAGATGATGAGAGAGAGAGAGATGTGTGAGAGAGATAAGGCACAAGGAGTGAGATAAATGAGGTAGATATATAAATGACCTAATTAAGGGGAATAGGTAGTGAGAGGAGGGAGAGAAGAGAAAGGGTGAAGGAGATAGTGGACGATTAGGTACATAGAGAGAATGGGTAGGGGGGGAGAGATAAAGTAAAAAAGAGAAAGAGGATAAATATGGCTCAAAATATATGTATATGGTGGTGGGGGGAAGAGGGAAGCAGGGAGAGAGATAAATAGAAAGTATAGGTGGGGACATGTATTTGTCAGAGAAAGAGATTGTGAGAGAAGGAAGAGAGAGTGAGAAATATGAGGTACATATAGAGATATTGAGGATGAGGGATAAAGAGACATGAGAGAGTGGTAACTACAAGGGGACATATGAGATAGAGATGGTGTGTGTGTGTGTGTGTGTGTGTGTGTGTGTGTGTGTGTGTGAGAGAGAGAGAGAGAGAGAGAGAGAGAGAGAGAGAGAGAGAGAGGGAGGGAGGGAGAGAGAGAGAGAGAGAGAGAGAGAGAGAGAGAGAGAGAGAGAGAGATTAGTTAGAGGAGATGGTGAGAGGAGGAATAAAATAGAATATGAGGGGGAGAGATGATTAAATAGAAAAGATGTTTAGAGGGGGGATAAAAGTAGAAGGGTGAGTGGGGACTGATGGTGATATGTGGGAGAAACATAGAAGGGGGATGGCATAGAGATGAGAAAAAGGGAGACAAGGGGAAGAGGGAGAGAGATAATTAAGAGGTTGAGTTGGAGGATAATTAAGGTGTGGGATGCACATGAGAGAGAGAGAGAGAGAGAGAGAGAGAGAGAGAGAGCTAAAATCCTATTTGAAAATCCAAAACCTATCCTATTTGAATATCAATGATCAAACCCAACGCAAAGGCTATATTAAACTAAACCGTAAACCAAATTGAGATCAGACATTACTTCTAACATTTACTTAAAATTAACCTTGAATACTATCAAATTCATTCCTTACTTTAAACATACTATATATATATATATATATATATATATATATATATATATATATATATATATAAAATTTGTTGTAACATATAAAATAATTTTAATAAAATCAAATATGTAAGACTTGTCCCTAAATATCTCAACTTTCACATTCAAAAGTTGAAGTCTTTACATCTCTCAACTTTCTCTATATAATATAATATTTATATAACTAATTTATATCTTATCTAAAGCTATCACACCTAATTTCTCTTATATCTAGAGAAATAGTTCATTCATGGATTTATCCATTCATGTTAAGTTATGATTGACAAGCTAAAAAATAGAGATGACTTAGATACAAAACTTAGCCCAATTGTATATCTCTCTTTTAGATATGTCTGTAAATAGACCTTTGAGCTTTAATAGGATTTTTTCTTGTTAAGAATGTCATTCTAGCCAACTAAAAAATAAAAAAATTGAGACTCTGTTGATCATCGCCTTTGTCACTTTCTACAAGCTTATGAAAGCCATTGGGAGTCAAAACCATGTAAATTCTACACAACCTTAAACAAAATACAGAGATAGATTGTCAATGATGTTATTAACAACTAAAGGTATTAATATAGGTACCTTTGTAGTTTATTAACAAATTTAAGTATCAAACTTTTGATTTTATAAAAATTACATCTGACTGACTAAATAAATTAAGTATAAAATATCAGAGGTCAAACAGAGTAAACTAGCAATTGCATGCTTTTGTGCTTGCAATGATAAGCCAATAGATATTTATGGTAATGAAATTATTCTTTAAATATAAATTAATGTGAATAAATTAAATTATAGTTATTTGAAATACATGAAATAATATGAGAAAAAATAACAAAGATAAAGATAAAAGGAAAATAATAAGTATAAAGGAAAAATATATATTGAAAAAAAAATCTTGTTACCAAAAACAATAGCAATAAGGGAAAAAAGTAAGGGAAAATGGTTTAAAAGATCATGATTTTCAAGTTATGATTTAAATATAAAATCTTATAATAAAATATATTTAATATTTTAAAAAAATCTATATTTTTTAATAGGTACAAATAATGATATTTATTATTAATACACCCTTATAAATAAAATTAAATAAATATTATTTTTGACTATTATAGTGACTATCCAATTTTCTTTTTAATATCCAATTGAACCTATAAATTGTAAAATAGTTTCTATTGTTAGTTCATGTATAGAATCTATCTAATGATTAAATGATATAGCTTAAATCAAAACTAAAGTTTAACTATTATATTTGAATCAAAATAATATAATTGTGTAGACCAATGATATCTCTTGTATTATTCTTAAATTTTAAATATATTATATTTAAGATTGATTTTTTTCAAAATTTGAAAGTAACATAATTATTTTTTAAAACTATAGTATTATTGAAATTAAAAATTTTACCCTAAAAATGGTGAGAATATTAAATTGTAATTTTAAATTTTGAATTTAAGTTTTCTAAAAAATATATAAATATTTATTATTTTTAAATAACTAAAATATTATTGTCTCTTTTAAATTAAAATAAATGACATATATTTTCTAATACATTTAGAGTTTGAATTTTATTTTAGTTAAATATATTATCTAGTTTTTATATTTAGATAATCTTTTATTTGATTTTTCAAACCAGAGTCATAGTTGAAACATCTATTATTTTAAATTTTCTCTAATGAGTTTCATTTTTCTAAAATATATTAATATTTATTATCCTTAAATAAATATAATATTATTATCTTTTAAAAATCAAATATATATTTTAATACATTTCAAATTTCAAATTTTCATTTTTAAAAATATAGTATCTATTTGTTTAAATTTATATAATATTGTACTTGATTTTTTAAACCAAAGCCACATTTTAACCATCTATATTATTTTACACTTTCAAACTCTATAAATAAACTTCAAACAAACCTACTACTTTTTGGGAGAACTTAATTGCTCCACAAAGGAAAAATTGTTCATGAGTAATGTGATTTAAAATAAATTATTAATTAAAAACTTTATTTTAAACAACTTCAATTTAATAATTTGGATTTAATTTAAAATATAATATCTTTTATTAAGATAATCTAATTAAAAAATATACGTATAATGAAAAATTGAAAAAAATTTAGACAAGAGTCTATAACACAATGGTAAATTGTGAGCCTCTTATCGAAGAGGTCTTGGGTTCGAATCTCCCTATGCTTAATAGAATAGTAATTAATATTGGCTTCTGCCTCTTAGTGATCAAAAGAAAAAAAAATTGAAATCTATTAATTTTTTTATTAAAATAATTTAATTCAAGCATGTGATTATAATTTAAAAATTAATCAAATTTTAAAATGAAATAAATAATTGTTAATTTTCAATAGGTAATAAAATTATAAAGAATACTTAATAAAAAGACAAAACCCATTACATGCACAATTATTTATAATATTTTATATAATTAAAACTTAAATCTATCAATTCTCATCTTCAGTCATATTTTCAAAAATGATGATCAACACAAATAGAAAGTGTGATCAAAACCCACCTACATTTAAACTTTATATACATTGCTACTACGGATTGCATCTTTCAATTTTTTTCATTCTTACCTAGTCAATAGCAAATCCTCATATCAAATTAGAGAAGAAAAGGGAAAAACATTGTTATATAAATCTATGGTATCCACTATCAAACATAGATTTTGTGTAGAGATATATAGATTACCTCTACAAATGACCTAAGACTTACCTGGTATACTTTCATTTTGCAAAACTACTTCAAACTTCCTTTCACTATTTTGGATTTAATAAGAAACAATTTCATAGAATTATTGGAAAAGCATTAGAGATTGTCCAATTTTCATGGTAATAATCCTTTCCATTGTTTGTAATTCACATCTCTTTGTACTAATTCATTTCCACTTTTTTCTATTTGTCATCATTCAAACTTTTATGTGATTATATCTAATTCACGAGCATGAAGATAACCATGATAAATCTATCACATGACATATTTTTTCCTTTTTCTTTGATTGTAAATCGTTGTAAAAGGAATTCTTAACTCAAATAAAGACAAAATTTTCCAAGCAATTCTAAAAAGTAAAGTTTCTAACTCACTCAAAAAATTATTATTATAGTTATCCATTTTTGAACTCTAAATTTTCACACATACCAATTCTTAACAATACAATAAAATAAACTAATTATTTAAATAAATTTATGATAGCATTTTTAAACTCCAATATTTTCCATGGATCTTAATAAAATAGCAAGCAATAGAGAGTACATTTTAGCTAGCACTTTTATGATATTTCATATCTGCAATATAATGGATGAGCAACACATTAATGCAACCAATCATAGCACATATTTGTTGCATGAGAATTATGGTTGAATGTGAGAAAAAAATGTGTAATGACCCATACCAATAGGCCACTAAACAAAACCCTAAATTTAATATACTACTAAAATATATTGCTGGAATTAAAGAAATAATAGTTGCAATGTATCATTCAATTAAAACCAAATGTTTTTACAAATGATATAGAAAATTTCAGCACCAAAACATTATGACATAGCACATTACAATGAAACCCTAACTAGCTGTATACAATTGAGAACTTGTTGCAACTACAGATTGAAATGAAGAACCTAGATTGATCAAATAGTGGAGACTGGATGCTGAAGATGATATGGTGAAAGTGCAACTCCACTAGAAACTCCAAACCAGCAATTAAGCACAAGTGAAAGGATTGAAATATCCTTCCCACAGTTGGAATAATTCAGGTGATCTTTCACACCCTCAAAATTTCATACCAATTGAGAGTTTTCATTCTCAATGGCCAATTTTGACTACTTGCAGAAACCCTAGGCTCCACAATGCACATCAACAAAAAATTCAATGATAAAACTTGATGACAGGCAATGATCCCTCAATGCCTATTTATTCTTTTTTCCTTGATAGGTTGGCCTCCTTTTTAATTTTTCTCTGCTTCTTCCAGCAACCTCTAGAAGATTTTTTTATTTAATTTATAAAGTTACCTTATAATATATATTTTTCTAATTGATAACTTTATAATTAACTCCTCCAAAAAAAATGGGACATTATAGGTCCGCCCCTCCTAAAATTGCTTGGCCTCAAGCAATCTTAATGCTGGATGTTGCAAAATCTCTTCTCCCTCCCAAGTAGCATCTTCAATAGGAAAATCTTTCCACTTAACTAGATACTCTCTGATTACTCTCCTGCGAAGCTGCTTCTCTCTACTATCCAGAATGGATTCTGGCACTAAGATCAATTTCCCCTCATTATCCAAGGGAGGTAATACTGTAGAAGGCGTCACATTCTGACCCAATGCCTTTTTGAGGCATGATACATGAAACACATTGTGCACTCTACTATATGTGGGAAGCTCTAACTCATAAGCCACCTCACCAACTCATTTGATGATCTTGAATGGTCCATAATAGTGTGGCTTGAGTTTCTATGTACCACTCTTCTTGAGAGTGGACTACTTATATGGCTGCAATATGAGGTAAACCATATCATTTACCTCAAAACTACACTCAGTCCTCTTCTTGTCTACATACTATTTTTGCTAGTTCTGAGCTCTAGCAATGTTGTCTCTAAGAGTAGCAACTATATCCTTACTTTCCTGTAATAGTTCACCTACACGAGGTAGTCGACTGTCTCCCAATAACAAATCTAAAAAATTGGGTGCCTCATAACTATAAAGTGCCATGAAGGGTGTCATTTGTATAGTCATATGATATGTAGTATTGTAACAATACTCACAGAGATATATCCATCTGACCCAAGCTCATTATTGATCTACCACATAATTCCTCAAATACCCTTCCACCCATTTGTTTACAATCTCTATTTGAGCATTAGTCTATGGGTGATAACTGGTACTAGGTGTAAGCTCAGTGCCACACAACCAAAATATCTCCTGCCAAAAGTGACTCATGAAGTGGCCGTCCCTATCACTCACAATGCTCTGAGGCAAACAACGTAATCTAAAAATCTCCCTGAAGAAGACCTCTGCCACCTGAGTGGCTAAGCATGTAGTAGCGATAGGGAAGAAGTGAGCATATTTTGTCAGCCTATCCACCACCACATAGATACAATTGTGCCCCTAGGCCCTGGGCAAGCCCATAATAAAATCCATAGAGATGCACTCCCACTTCCTGTCAGGAATAGGAAGTGGTTGTAGGAGCACCGGTGGGTAAGTGTGCTCTTGTTTGTTCTACTGGAAAACATGACACTCATGCACATACTACAAAACATTAGCCTTAAGTCCCTTCCATGTGAACCATTCCCGTACTAACCTATAAGTCTTGAAATACCCAGGATGGCCTGTTGTAGGTGAATTATGGAATGCTCTCAAAATCAACTGCTTCACTTTCAATCCTAGGACTAAGTAAATCCTATTCTTGTAAATGATCAAATCATCTATGGGAGTGTATCTGGTGTCAATTGTTGTCTCCTCCACTATAGCAGAGGCCCACGTGTCTTTGGCATATTCTGCTACAATCAAGTGTCGCCAATCCTTTGATATCTGAATCATAGAAGTGAGGTGTGGCCTATGGAATAAAGCATCTACAAAAATATTCTATGTCCCCTTAACATATGTGATATCAAAATCATATGCCTATAACTTACTCACCCACTTTTGTTGACGATCATTCAGGTCCTGCTGTCCCAAAAGTGCTTCAAACTATTATGATCAGTTTTAATACAAAATTTGTTGCCCACAAGATACTATCTAAATTTGGCCAAGGCATGCATGATGACCAACATCTTCTTATCATATATGCTAAATGATCTCTCAGCCCCTTTGAGTTTCCTACTCTCATAAGCTATAGGATGCTTGTCCTGCATGAGTACAGCACCAACTCCCTCTCCAGAAGCATCACATTGAAGCTCAAATGGCTTTGTGAAATTAGGTAATGCTAATACTAGGCATGTAGTCATTATTTCCTTGAATTGCATAAAACACTTTTGTGCCTCCCGAGTCCACACAAATGCCCCTTTCTTTAGCAAATCTTTCATGGGCGCTGCATGTCATGAGTAGCCACTAATAAACCTGCGATAGAATCCACATAGACCAAGGAACCCTCTTAACTGTGTAAGGTTCTTTGGTGGTGGCCAATCAACAATAGCACAAATCTTTTCAGGATCCATTCACACTCCTTCGGCACTAATGATGTGTGCAAGGTACAACAATTCTATCATCCCCAAATCACATTTGGACTCCTTGACATACAAGGACTCGCTCTATAAAATGCTTAATACTATTTCCAAGTGCTCTAAATGTTCCTGCCATGTCCTGCTATAGATCAAAATATCATCAAAGAACACTAGCACAAATTTCCTCAATTGATGGTGGAAGACCTTATTCATAGTGGACTGAAAAGTGGCAGGTGCATTAGTCAAACCAAAAGGCATGACTACAAACTCGAAATGCCTGTAATGACATCTAAAAGGAATTTTTTCAATATCCTACTCTCGAACTCTGATCTGGTGATAGCCTAATCTCAAATCAATTTTTGTGAAATAACAAGCCCCATGCAATTCATCTATCAGCTCATCAATGCATGGGATGGGATACTTGTTCTTTATAGTTCTCTTATTCAACACCCTATAATCAATACACATTCATAGAGTGCCATCCTTCTTTTTTACCAAAACAACAGAAGATGCAAAGGGTGACTTACTTGGTCTGATGTGTCCCATTGCTAGCAACTCGTTGATGGTCCTCTCAATCTCATCTTTGAGTCATTTTGGGTGCCTATATGGTGTGATCATGATAGGCTTAGCACCTTCCTCCAACTCGATAATGTCCTCAATACCTTTGTCTGGTGGCCTGCCTGGTGGAATCTCACTGAATACCTTCCCATACTTGATTCTCAATTTTTGAAAATATCTAGATGATATTCAGTCTTGTGTTGCCCCTCCTGGGTAGGCATCAAAGCACGTATTGTTGCCCACTCTATATTATTATGTTTGGCTAATCTCTCCAACCGCCTAAATGAGATAGTCCTGACATCACCATTACAAATAGCCTTCAACACACGAGTCCTGCCATCCACCACAAATCATATTTCCATATCCTCCAATCTTAGGGTAACCTCCTTAAAAGAATGTAGCCATTGCATCCCAAGTACTATGTCCATGTCACCCATGTTGATCACATGATAGTTTGCCTTAAACTCATAGTTGTTTAGGCGTAAAGGTAGATTTCGCACCATCCTATCACAATGAAGAGTATATCCATCAGCTAACTTAACTCTTAGTCCCTCAAACTCCACAGTAATGAGTCCATGCCTCTCCACAAATTGTGCATCAATAAAATTATGCGTGGCACCTGTATCGAACAGAGTAATAATCTTTTGTCCTACCAAGACTCCCCGAAATCTGAAAGATCCCTCTCTTTGAATACTAGATAGATGTGCCTCCTGTAAATGTATCTCTAGAGCCTCTTTTTTATCAGCACTATCAAGATCCTCATCATGGTGCTCTGAGATGTCTAAATATGAACCTTTGTAATAAGCCCACAACACCGGGTTAGCCTTCCCCTTAGGCTTCATAGGAAAATCATGACCAAACTCATAGGGACCTTTGCAAAAGAAGCATAGTTTCTTCCTATGTAGGTCATTAGGTATTTCCTTATCCCAAGGTGCAGCTAGCTTTTCTTTTGATTCATTAACCTTCTCTTTACCCTTGTTGAATTCCCCTTTGTTATCTCTAAATGATGAAGAACTCTTTGAACTAAACCGGTTTGCTAGAGCTACAAGTTCCATAGTGCAAGCTTTCTTCATGGCTTCCTATAATGTAGGAGGATCAAAGGCCTTTATCCACCCCTTGAGTGGTTCAGTTAATCCCTCTGTGAATAAAATGACTAGGCTCCTTTCCGAAATGTCAGGCACCATCACTGCAAGCTTCTGGAAGTCATTGATAAATTGTTCTAAGCCTCCTAACTATCTCAACTGGGCTAACTCCCAGAAATAAACTTCAAGATTTTTTTTATCAAACCTTTCTATCAATCTATCCACAAACTCCTGATAAGTGGTTACCTAATTGTGTTGCAATGTGATCATGCCATGTGTCCACCAATCATGTGCTGCCCCATCTTAGTGTAAAGTGATACTTGAGTGCTTCAAATTCTATCATCATCTTCAAAGATAGGAAAGTATCCACCTTATGAATCCAAGCACGAGCAGTCATTTTTCCACTGCCATCAAATGTGGGTAATACCAACTTGTTGGTGACTGGTTCCAACTCACTATGTTTATCTACTTGCTTCTACCTAGCAGCTCTATAGTTCAGGTACCTGTCAAATGTCCATCCATCCTATACATATTCTGGTAATGAATCCCACTCATTCCTCACTTGTTAGAGTTCATCTACAATATTTGTTACCATAGCATCAAGTGTGCGTGCTAGAGTTTCTATTCTAAATGTAGGACGTGTGGGTTTGTCAGCTATTCCAGACCATGTCCTATGTTGTGACTGTGCTATGCTCCTATCATCTTGGTCATTATTATGATTATTTCTCCTATTTTCCCCAATCAAATGTTGCATCAGAACCATCATTGCATGTGTACTTGCCTCTATTGACTGTAGAAGCCTCTCTTATTGCTGTAAAGTCTCATCATCTGGCACACTTCTAGATGGGCTTTGAGAATGTCTCTTAGCTATATTCTCAGTTATGTTGGTTCTTTTCTAAACTAAATTAAATGGTGGCTGGGTAACCCTATCAGGCTGGTGGGAAACTGCTCTGATACAACGGTAATGACCCATACCAATAGGCCACTAAACAAAACCCTAAATTTAATACATTGCTAAAATATATTGCTGGAATAAAAGAAATAATAGTGCCAATGTATCATTCAATGAAAACCAAATTTTTTTACAAATGATATGGCAAATTTTAGCACCAAAACATTATGACATAGCACATTACAGTGAAACACTAACTAGCTATATACAATTGAGAACTTGTTGCAACTACAGATTGAAATGAAGAACCTGGATTGATCAAATAGTGGAGATTGAATGCTGAAGATGATATGGTGAAAGTGCAACTCCACTAGAAACTCCGAACCAGCAATTATGCACAAGTGAAAGGACTGAAATAACCTTCCCATAGTTGCAATAATTCAGGTGATCTTTCACACCCTCAAAATTGCGTACCAATTAAGAGTTTTCATTCTCAATGGCCAATTGTGACTACTTGCAAAAACCCTAGGCTCCACAATGCACATCAACAAAAAATTGAATAATTAAACTTGATGATGGGCAATGAGCCCTCAATGCCTATTTATTCTTTTTTCCTTGATAGGTCAGCGTCCTTTTTAATTTTTCTCTGCTTCTTCCAGAAAACTCTAGAAGATTTTTTTATTTAATTTATAAAGTTACCTTGTAATATATTTTTTTAATTGATAACTTTATAATTAACTCCAAAAAAATGGGACATTACAAAATGAATTTCAACTACCAACTAATTGCATTGAATTGTTGTATATGTTGTGAGGATTTAAATGATGATATGAAAAAAATATTTCCATTCATTAAATGACCTTAGAACATAATAACAATCACAAAATTCTCAAGGTCAATCCAACCATAGTGAATTTTCAAAGGGATGCATATTTTTTAGATTTGAACTTCAAGAATATTTTGGTTACCAAATGGAAAACCAGTGGATGACATAATCCCCAACTTCAAAAAAGCATATTAATGTTTATAATATTAAACTCAAAAGATACATAAGAATCACAAAAAAATCAAAGCTCATATTACAAAAGTGTTACGAAGTGGTTGCTATAAAGAGTTCTTAATATCATTTATAACATATATCCATAGTACTTGGAAATTTCAAAGTCTATAATGTATTCTAAATAAATTGGCTGCTTGTATCAATAATTAGCATGTGTTTACTCAAACAACATAATTCTTATATCTTTTTTAGGATAATCAATGAATGAAACTATCATTTTAATCCTAAGCTAGCAAATATCTACTCTAAGAAATATTACTAGTATCTTCAAATATGTGGTTGTTGTGATTTGCTTGTTCAGATTATTGTTTTGCAGAGTTTACCATTCCATTTACATAACTCTGAGACTGTGTTATCAAATTATATAATGAAAATGAGGTAACCAAGGATATTAATTGATCTAAAAATTTGGTATGCAAAGTTTCTAATTAATCCAAAAAATCTAAAAAAAATTGGCATGCAATAAGAAAGTTTCCAAATAATTTGAAAAAGATTGAAGAGTTTAAGTTTTCATCAAATCCCAAAATAATTAGAAATTTGTGAAGGAAAAAAAGGTAGATTGATATTTTTCATTTATCAGCGAAAGCGCTGACAATTTTCCGGTGAAGATTTATAAAAAGTGGGAACAAAGCTCCCACATATAAGCCTATCGACTTCAATTAATAATTTTTTAAAAAAAGTTGAATACATATGAGATCAGACAAAATCAATTAATAGTTAAAAACCAAAATATGTGTGCACGGCCTTCAATTAATAATGGATTTTGACTTTAGCACGTGTGGAAGAAGAACAACGTTACCTTCTCCACCGGTCAAATACAAAAATGGATAGAAAGAAATGGTCAATGTTATCATTTTGATCTTTGATCAACGAGAAACTTGAGATATTCTTAGATTGTAGTTGAATTTGTGGGTTGATAATATTCGGTTGAATGTATGAATCTGGCTCTCCTCCATCAATCAAAAAGCGCGGATTTTAAAGGACGCTATTTATGTTTGAATTGATGAAACCTTCGGACTTGTTTAGATAAATACATGTCATTGTGCGACTAAATTTTTGAATAATTCCTTCTTGAATTTACATTATGCAATTATTCCCATCTTCAATGCATTGCCTCTCTATAAATATTGCCTTCTTTGCATGGGTTTTATATACCATCTTCATCTTCTCTCCCAACAAATTTGTTTCTCTTCAATTTCTCTTTTGTTTCTGAAGAGGAGTTTATTTTTTTGACCTGAACAACTTTATTTCTAAAAGAATACTCTCCAACAGCGAATATGGTGGCATCCAAGCTAATGAGAATCATGATACTTCTTCTTGTTGTAATCCTTCTATTTAGCCTTCAAGTTTCTGTTCGATATAATCTTCTTAAGGAAGAAGCAAATAAAGATGCAGAGGCCATCTCCAACAAGGGAAATAACAATCTGTTTCAAGTTGTTGAAAGACTACCATCATGCATCAATTGTGCAAGCCATATTCCAGATCCTAAGTGTTGTAAATAATTATAAAGGAGAGTTGTATATGCAAGTCTGTCATTCAGACTCATGTGTACACTAAAACTGTTATACAGGTCCAATGACCTAACTCATTTTATCCTCATGATGAACATGAGTATTAATTAATTATTTCATTAAATTTTATTCTTCTGTAATTTGTGGTGATGGCCATGTTTGTTAAGTATTGCAATACAGTCTATGAGAAAAAAGGATTCATCAAAAGTACATACCTTTATTTAATTATTTAATGAATTTTATGTTTGAACGTGAAATATAATTTTTGTTAAATATTCTATTATTTATAACCATTGCACATGAATCAGGTTAGTAGTGGAATTAAAATCTTTTGCTTTTTGAAATCAATTACCTTCTTTGTCACCTCTCTACAAGAATTGAATTGGAAAGCATTTAAACGAGGTCACAAAAGATAATATATGAGTCTCGAGATATAATTTAAAATCATCTCTTCACAAGATTAAGGAATGTATTCTTGGAAACATATGCAAAAAAAAAAGAAATAAAATTACCAATAGTAATAAGAAAAGAAAATACTATCTAATATCTTCAAATCAGAAGTTGAACTATATTAGCTATTGAATAGCTTGTAATTCTTTTTAACGTTTAGAATGGATTATTGATCAATTCAAATAAGAGTTTCAAGTTATTAATGAAATGAAAGAACACAATTAGAACATTAATTAAACAAGCTGAATCTAAAAAGATCTTATTTTTAAAAACTAATAGGAATATAAGTATTAGATTAAAAATTTGATTTCTTAAATAAAATAGACAACTAATCAAATGGAATATAACACTCAAAATGCAAGGGAAAAATACACTAACTTATTGTTTTTAAACAAGTTTCACAAGTAAACTAGATAACCTATTTATTTAGTTATTTTTTAAATCAGTACTTTCTCCAAAAAATGATAGGGCCTCCTTTTCTAAACATAAATAAGATATAAACATGATTTATTTAAAAAGAAAGTTCCTTTCTTACTTACTAAGAATTTTAGCATATTAATACAAGAGAAATGCTACAACTTTTTTTTTACTCATTCTTGAAACTTAGTAGTATATCAAAGCATGCAAACAAGATGAAACTTTCTCCCCCAATAATATAACAAACATAATATGTAGAGCAACATATTTGTCCCTTTGGAATGATATAACAAAAACTACAAAGAAAAATCTCTTCTTTGATAGAAGAATGTTAAAGAACTCTTTTGCAATACTTTTTTTAGCAAAACATCATACTTGAACAATATGCATAAACAAACTCCATTCTTTTCCTTTTTCCAATCCAACAAATCTACATTAACAACAACCAACCATGGAACCTCACCTTTGAACCTAGGCCTCCATGAGTCCATCTCCAAGATTTGAGAATCATGGCTAAATGGTTTACAAAAAATAAAAAAAATACAAATGCAAAACACAAAAATTAAAATAATGGGGCAAAAGCACAAACCTATGTCACCCTTTTGTAAAGGAAAAGCTAAAAAAAGTATAACTATTCACTTTCAATGACATAAAACTAGTATTATTATTTAAAATTTGAAAATGATGTAAACTAATGAAATTGAAATAGATGAATTTTAGGATTACAATTTTTAATAATTATTTGGAATAAGAATTGATATATTTTTCTAATTTTTATAGATAATTTTTTAGCTATTAAAAAATGTTAAAAATTAGGGGTCTAGTTCCCACTACAAAACTATATGGAAATAAATTTATTCCCCTTTGATCTTAGACTATGTTATAGATAACTTATATATCTTGAACAATAAAAAATAAAAATCAGCTTTAGACCAATATTTTCTCTTTTATAATGATTCAAATGTCAACTCACCTAAAATCAATAGTTTTCATCTCCCACCACATTTTTCAATACAAATCTATTCTAACTAGAAGAAAAATTATACATTCTAGAAGAGGAATCTCTCCTCTAGAACACCATATAATTTTTAAATTTTTTTTATATGATTTAATATTTTTTTATTTATCAAAATTGACATGTTTTCAAGTGTTAAAATATGTGCTTGTAGAATTTTTTAATTAAAATATACTATATCTATTTAAAAGACTCTAAACTCTATATGAGAATATTATTGACTTTGAGCTCTATAAAATGGTTTTTATATGTTATTAAAAAATACCATAACAATTTGTACAATTTATTGAAATGCCACTTTCCTAAAATAATTCTATTTTTTTAGTAATTGGATACAAACTAAATAAAAACATACATTCAGTAGACATTTCCAATTGGAAAACTGTGAGACCATATATAAATTAGCTAGAATAAATTTATCTAGATCATATTTTGAAAAAAAAAAGATTTTTAGATAGAAATACTCAAATTCGGTCATTTTGATAAGTCAGCTTGAAAGGTGACACAACTTTGTACTTTTACCCAATGAGCTCCCTTAAGTTTAAGATTTACAATTGTGTCATCTAAGAACCCATAGAAAATGGTGAAGGTGGACCTATCAAAGAGAATACATGCATACAATACTGATAAAAAATGAAGAAATTTGATGCACTTTTAAGGCTACAATAACATAGTTTTCCTTTACAATCTTTTAATTATAACCCAAAACTATAACTAGTATGGCCAAATGGAACCCATACTCCATAAAATTCATCTCTTATCCACGAGAAGATGCTCTCAACTACAAAGGCAAGCCCAACTAACCCCTTCACCCACAAGGCCACTACTTCCCTCCCAATCACAAGCAATGCCTTACACACCCATAAAAAAAAAAAAAAAAAAATAAGAAAAAGAAAAATACAATGCAAGAAAGCCCTCATACTCATCACATAAAAACATATACAAAATAAGAAATATATTTATAGTCCTACATATTCATTTTAAAACAAGAAAAAAAACTAAACTAAAATAAAAAGAGTATTTCCTTCATGGAAAAAGAACTAATCTTCAATCTAATGCAATCAAAATTAATTTTTGGGGAGAGCCTTTCCACTTTTATTTATCCTTATCTTCCTCCTATGCCAAAACCCTTACTGTAACATAAAACTAGAGAGTGATTAAACATCCACTAAATCCCACAAATCTCACTAAAAAGGCCTCAAAATTAATACTAAGATACTATCTATAAATATGAGTTGATTATAGTTCCTTCCACTTCCCTCTTGTCCCCTCTCATAAATGAGAGTTTGGCAAGGAGTGTTTACCTTCTTGATTTTTGTCACTTTTAGAATTTGGCCATTTTGGAGTGTCATAAATGTCTTCTAGACATCCCTATGGCTAAAATCTAACCACTAACTCATAGTACCCCAACATGGTTAGTTAATTTTGACTAGAATGACACAGTAGGGACACTTTTAAGCCCACTAAAGTCCACTTAAATTTTATCTATGATTTGTGTGATGATGGGACCACATTTGAGTCTTTCTAAACAAGTATATTTACTTAAGTCACCTACTAGATCTACCCTAGTGCAGGTAACTCTTGCCAACCCTAATTGACATGTCCCTGCCACATACACAATACAATTGTTAAGTAATAAATCAAAAATACACTTCACATTTACAAGTGACATGTCAAATGTACATAATGCAACTTAATATAATAACAATCATTCACATCATGTATACAAAACAAGATACATCACAATAAGGTTTAAATATGTTCATTAGATTAAGCTTTTCCTTCACAATTTACATATAGGTTTAACCTTACTTCTTTGATTAAATTCTAGGGTTTCTTTCCTACACACTAAATCGATGTATCAATATCCCAAGGAAAATTTATATATAAAATCAATGGTAAGAAATTTAAATTTTAGATTGGGATTCATAATTCATAATAAAATAATATTACATTTCAAAACCACTTTCATAATTCAATTCCCATGTAAGGAAATCACATGCGCACTCAAGCATATAAATATCAATGCATATAGACTAAGTCTTAATCATCCTTGTCATACATGCTAAATAAACATGAATTTCAATTTCAAAACATCATTCAACTTTAAAGCATATGCAAGAATCAAAATCACCATAAGCTATCTTATTGACATCTATCTCTACTTTAATACATAATTCACCTATCCCAATTATCATTAGAACCTTGCATTCCTTGAAACCCTAGTCACCTTTCAAATATCATGCATTCATTTAACACTTTCTGAATCATCCTATCTAGGTCCATTCACCAATTAGCAAGAATTATCTAGATCAATTAACTAAAATGAAATATTAACATTATCTAATTATCATCACGAGGTGGATAAAAATAAGATAAGGAAAATACCCTAAAATCACTTAAATTAACTAATCAAAAGTAGATGAATAACTATGTTTACATGAACTTAGTAATCATCCAAAATATGAGACACACCACACTTTATTCCTTCATTCTCTATCAATGTAATAAAAGTCCATAAATTATTATTGTACCAATTTAACATCTCAGACCATTATATTTTTGCCACCTAAAAATTTAGTCATTCCACCATAGAGTATCAACAAATGTAACCAACCAATAATCAAGCATAGGACATATAGAGTAACAAAACTAACTTTCATAAAACATGCAACATCTAATTTCCTATTGATTCTTAATGGAACTCTAATTCAAATTTTATCATCTAAATTTACCAAGCATATAGAGTACATGAAGGTAACCTTAATTGAATAGTTAATTTCTAATTAACATCCCCATGTAGATGATCATTTATTACCATAATATATCATCTTATCATAATTATTTTCCTAAATTTAATCACACACCAATTTACCTTTAACATATAACATGAAGTTATTATCTAAGTGTTTCTCGTCATAATACAAGTTCCTCTTGCAATTCTTTTCAACACTTTGCATAATGGTATGGTCGAATAGTTACTATACAAAAAATGACCTTCTAAAATGATTATCTCTATGTAAAAAATAATTTCATGATGTCTTCAAATTGGGTTCTAAATTCAATCATAATCAATAATGTCACATCTTTAAAAAAATCAACCTAGGGTATCTCTTAGGAGGTATTTTAAAGAAGGTCACTAAAATGTTATAACATCTTAGCATACAACCCTTACCCATCTCAACCTAGAAGATTACTAAATGCCAACATGAAGAATCCTCAAAACCCTATTAGCCATGATTTTAAAAATCATGACTATAATTTATATCAACCTAGCAAGAAATTATGAAATGAAACCATTAAAACCACTCACCTCGCTCTTCTAATATACTATAGTCTCCTATAGGAGGACATATTTGAAAAGTTAAGATTTCTTTCAATGCCAGAGGGGAGGGGCCTCACATAGAATATAAACCTTGTTAACAAAAATTAGGGTATAATATAATATTGATCACACTCATGAATAAAACCTTTAATAGAGTTTGGAATTAAAAGAAGTATTTAAAAATAATAAAAAATAAAATCCTAACATTTCACCCTAAAAAATATTTTCCATCAGAAGACAACACTAGGATTATGACTTTGGGTTAATTTGAAATATTTTATGGACAATATGAGCATAGAAACTTCTATAACTTCATGAGAAAAATAAATAAATAAGTTTTTATGACAAAAAAAATGAGAATCCAAAGTCTAAATGCCACTATATTTAACGAATGTTTGCCCAATCACATTCACATTTCTTGTAGGATTTAAAAATTTCATCTAGGATAAATTATTCTTTTGTTGCAAACCAAATAGAGGAAAACCCTTTTATTTTCTTAAGTCATTATTAAATTTAATTCTATGGAAGACTGATTTTGTCAACAATATTTAGTATTTTAAAAGGAGTGATTTTTGTAACTATAATATCAATACTTAATGCAATCCCACAATTCTTCTTTGAGTTAGTTGTTCATATCAAGTAAGAGTAATAATTCAACCCTAATATTTTTATTTTCTTATGATCATTGTAAAAATAATAATAGATTTTTTTTCGCACATATATTAGGTACATTCAAAGGGCTTGTCATGTTACATGATGGTTGTTAGTCTCTAGGTCATCGTGTCTATTAGTGTCAAACACTTTTCATTCACAACATAGGATTATTCAGTCATCGCTACAACTGAGTCATCGTATATAGGCCAATCTAACTATTGAAGACATTTAAATATTTGAAGTCATGTGCCCATTAGTAGTTACTACCGAGCAAGATAATGGTCACTGAGTACCTTAGTGATTGTTTACTTTGTCAGGGATAGTAGTTGATGCCAACTGATACAAAGGCCGAGTTATCAAATTCATGTCAAGCATAGTTAAGGCTAAGAGACAACATAACGAAACAATTTATGCCAAGTGTTAGTGTGATGTAAGTGCCGAGTAATAGAGTTTCACATTTTATTTTTAAATGAAACAAAATCTTATGCTAATCATTTTATCAAAGTGGAAACATATTTTTAAGATCAAGGAGGTGATTACACATTTAACGAAATATCATTAATCCCTCAGTAAGGCAATCCACCAATCAAAAAAATGCAAGGACTAAGAGACAAATGGATTGTTCCTAGATCATTGAGAGAAACAATAATTTATGGATTTATACTATCATGATAATTTAAAATTGACAAGCCCAAAAATAAAGATGATTTGCATAGAGAACTAAGGCCAATGTATATCTCTTTTAGATATGTCCAATAAATAGATCTTTGACCTTTAATATGATGTTTTCCTATTAAGAATGTCATTCTAGCCAACTACAAAATCAAAAAATTGAGACGGCTATGCTGATCATCAACTTTTTGAATTTCTACAAACTTATAAAAGCCATTGGGAACCAAAACCATGTAAATTCTACACAACCTTAAATGAAATACTGAGATAGATTGTCAATGATGTTATTAGCAACTAAAGATATTAATACAGGTACTTTTGCAATTTATTAACAAACTTAAGTATCAAACTTATAATTTAATAAATTTTATGTCTAACTAACTAAATAAATTAAGTACAAAACATCGGAGGTCAAACAGAGTAAATTAATAATAAAAAATAAAAAATTTCAATTGAAAATAAATTGAATATAAAACAATGGGAGGTCAGACAAAATAAATCAATAATTAAAAACAAAAATATGCACACAGCTTTCAGTTGATATGGATTTTGACTTTAGAGCGTTACTTTCACCACTGCTCAAATACAATACATGGATAGAAAAGAAACCGTCAATGTTATCCTTTATGTCATTGATCAAGCAAGACTCTCATAGTTGAATTTATGGGTTTAATGTACGAATCTGGCTCTCCTCGATCAATCAAAAAACGCGGATTTGAAGGGACGCTATTTATGTTTGAATTGGTGAAGCCTTCGGACTTGTTCAGTGCATAATCACATGCCTTTGTGCGAGAAAAGTTTTGAAGAATTCCTTCTTGAAATTACATTATGCAACTATTCTCATCGTCAATGCGTAGCGTCTCTATAAATATTGCCTTCTTTGTATGGATTTTATGCAACTATACCATCTTCATCTTCTCTCTCCCAACGTATTTGTTTCTGAAGAGGAGTTTATATTTTTTAACGTGAACAACTTGATTTGTGAAAGAATACTCTCCAGCAGCGAATATGGTGACACCAAAGCAAATGAGAATCGTGACAGTTCTTCTTGTTGTAACTCTTCTATTTAGTCTTCAAGCTTCTGCTCGATATAATCTTCTTAAGGCATAAGCAAATAAAAATGCAGAGGGCATCTCCACCAAGGGAAATTACAATCTGTTTCAAGTTGTGGAGAGACTACCATCATGCATCAATTGTGCAAGCCATATTCCAGATCCTAACTGTTGTAAATAATACTAAGTGGAGTCTCTTATTCGGACTCATTTGTACACTTAAAACTGTTATACTGGGTCAATGACCTAACTCATTTTCTCCTGCTAACGAACATGAGTATTAATTGTTTCATTAAAATTTATTCTTGTGTAATTTTTGGTGATGGCCATATTTGTTAAGTATTGCATTACAATCTTTCAGAAAAATGAAACCCAAAGTGCACACCTTTACTTAATTTATGTTTCATTGTTAATTTTTATTTTATTTTTTTAAAATCCATTATTTATAACCATTGCACATGAATCAAGTTAGTAGTGGAATTAAAAGCTATAGCGTTTTCAAACCAATTACCTTCTTTGTTCACATCTCTACAAAAATTGAATTGGAAAGCATTTAAATGGGGCCACAAAATAATAAAGAAAAGAAAATACTACCTAATATCTTCAAATTAGAAGTTGAACTATATTAGCTATTGAATAGCTTGTAATTCGTTGTAATTTAGAATAAAAGATTGATCAATTCAAATCAAAGTCCCAAGTTATTGATAAAGTGAAAGAATAAACTTAGAATCTAAAATCATAGATTAAAGCAATTGAAAAAGTTGATTCTAAAAAGATCTTATTTTAAAAAACTAATCAGAATTTAAATATTAGATTAAAAAATTATTTTCTTAAATGAAATAGACAACTAATTATGTGGAATGTAATACTAGAATGCAATGTAATACCCAAAATGCAAGGACAAAACACACTAACCATTTTTTTAAAAACAAGTTTCACAAGTAAACTAGATAAGATGAATTTTTTATTTACTTTTTAAATCAACACTTTGTTGAAAAAATTATAGGGCCTCATTTTTAAAACATAAATAAGATATAAACATGGTTTATTTTAAAAGAAAGTAATTTTCTTATTTACTAAGAATTTTAGCATCTTTATATGAGAAAAATGGTACAACTTATTTTTCTTTACTCATTCTTTAAACTTAGTAGTACATCAAAACCATGCAAACAAGATGAAACTTTATCCTCCAATAATATTTGAACCATAATATGTAGAGAAACATTTTTTCCCTTTGGAATAACATAAAAAAATCTATATAAGACAATCTCTTATTTTATACAAGAACTTTAAAGAACTCATTTACAATACTTTTTGGAGCAAAACATCACTTGAACAATATGCACAAACAATGTCCTTTCTTGCTTTATTTCCAACATGGATTCCAATGCAACAAGCCTACAATAACCACAAATAATCATGGAGGCACACCTCCCAACTTAGGCCTCTATGAGGCCACCCTCAAGTTTGGAGAATCGTCACTAAATGGGACACAAACAATACCAAATATACAAATGCAAAATACAGCATTTACAATAATGAGCTCCCCTAAGTTTGAGCTTCACAATTGGGTCAGCTAAAAACCCATAGAAAAGGGTAAACGTGGACCTATCAAAGAGGAGACTATCATACAACCATGAAAAAAACCAAGAAATTTTATGTATTTTCAAGGGCTCAATAAAACATTTTTCCTTCACAATCTTCTCAACTTATAACCCCAAAATACAAAAATAACTAGTATGGCCAAATGGAGCCATACTCCATAAAATATCTCCCTTCTCCAAGAGAAGAGGTTCCCAACTACAAAGACAAGCCTAGCTAACCCCTTCATCAATAAGGTCACTACTTCCTTCCCAAGCATGAGTGATGCCTTGCACACCCATAAAAAAAATACAATCAAAATAACAACAAGAAAAATGCAATGCACGAAAACCCTCATACACATCACATACAAATATCTACAAAATAAGAAATGCATTTGCAATATTTCATATTCATTTTACAACAACAAAAAATAAATTACAAAGGAAAGAGTATGTCCTTCATGTCAAGTGAACCAATCTTCAATACCATGAAAATAAAAATGAGATTTGAGAAGATTTTTTCCCTTTTCTTTCTCATTATATTTCTACAACTGCAAAACCCTAAGTGTCTCTAAAACTAAAGAATGAGTAAACTCTCACTAAATCCCTTAAAAGCCACAAAAAAGGCTTTGGAATTTGTAGCCAATCACTACCTATAAATGTGAGTTAATTACAATTCCTTTCCCTTCCCTCTTGCCCCCTCTCATAAATGAGAGTTTGGCTAGGAGTGTGGGACAAGTTAAGTGCATGTGGCATTCTTCATTTTTCCCTCTTTTGAAAAGTCACCTTTTTGGAGTGTCATAAATATCATCTAGATATCCTCATGGACAAAATATAACCCCTAAATCATAGTACCACAACATGATTAGTTAATTTTGACTGGAATGGAACCCTAGGGTCACTTTTAAGCCCACTTAAAGTTTACCTATGGTTTGTATGATGATGGGACCACACTTGAGTCTTTCAAACAAGTGGAATTACTTAACCTACTAGGTCTACCCTAGGTTAAGTAACCCTTTCCAACCCTAATTAGTAGGTCACCACCACATACAAAATAAAAGTCTCAAGTGATAATACAAAAATATAATATAATAAAATTCATTCACATCATGTTTACAAAATAAAACACATCACAACGAGGTTTAAATGTATTCATAAGATTAAAATTTGGCTTCACATTTTACACATAGTTTTAACCTTGGATCTCCAATTAAATTCCATCGTTAGTTCCGACACATTAGATCCAACTATCAAGAGCCCGAGGAAAATGTATATATAAATTCAATGCTATAGAATTTAAATTTTACATTGAGGTTTATAATTCATAATAAAATAATATTTCATCTCAAATAAAATTTTATAATTCAATTCTCATTTAAGGGAATTGAATATCTAAACATAAAACTTAGTTTCAAATAAAAATCTACATGGAAATCAAGTAATTCAATTAAACCCATTAACATGAGGATTCAACAATATAAAAATAAATGCATATAGAATAAGTCCTAATCATCCTCATCGTATGAGCTAAATCAACATGAATTTCAATTTCAAAAGATCATTTAACTTTAATTCATATGCAAGAATCCAATTAACTATAATCTATTTATTGATATCAATCTCTACTTTAATAAATAATTCACCTATCCCAATGTATGTTAAATTAAACATAAGAAATTACCATTAGAACCATACATTCCTTAAAACCTTGATCACATTTTTAATATCATGCATTTCTTAACAACTTTTTGAATCATCCTATCTAGACCCATTCACCACTTCGTAAAATTTATCCATGTCAATTGACTAAAATGCATTATTGAAAATATATAATTATCATCATGATTTGGATTAATAATAAGATAAGGAATATACCCTAAACTCACTTTTAAGTTAACCAATAAATTATGTATGAATAACTATATTGATGTGAATTTAATAATAATCCAAAACATGAGATATATCATACCTTATGCCTTCATTCTCTATCAATGCAATATAAGTCCATGAATCATTGACATAGAAATTTAATATCTAACACTATTATATTACAACTACATACAAAATGAGTCATTCCGCCATAGAGTATCAAAAAATGTATCTAATCAATAACCAACCATAAGATGTATATAGAGTAACAAAAATACCTTTCACACCACCATAGAGTATCAACAAATGTATCTAATCAATAGCCAACCATAAGATGTATATAGAGTAAAAAAAATATCTTTCACATAAGATGCAACATCTAATTTCTCCTTTGATTCTTAATTAAAAAGTCTAATTCAATTTTCATCATCAAATAATCATCTAAATTTATCCATCATATAGAGTACATTGAGGTAACCTCAATTGAACAATTAACTTCTAATTAACATCCCCACATAGTTGATGAGTTATTACCATAATATAATATCTTATCACAATTATCTTCATGAATTTACTTGCACATCAATTTACCTTTAACATCCAACATTAATTTATCATATAAGTTCTTATCATAATACAAATCCTCCAACAACTCTTTTTAACACTTTCCACAATGGTGTAGTTAGATTTTTATTAAAAAACACCTTCTAAAATGATTATCTATATGTGACACAAAATATCATTATGTCTTCAACATGGGTTCCGAATTCAGTCATAATATATAATGTCACATCTCAAAATATTTCAACCTAGGGTATCTTCAAGTAGGTATTTTAATGAAGGTCACTCAAATGGTACAACGACATGGTATATGATCCTTACCTATGTGAATCTAGAATATTACTAAATTCCAAAATGAATAATTCGCAAAACCCTATTAGCCATGACTTTAAAAATCATGAGTATCAAATTGTTGCAAGGTGGAAAATATTCGAATGACTTGTTGGAAATACAATAGGGAAGTAAAATTTGAGGGAAATAGTAGGCACTAACTGAGAGACATGTCACACCCCATAGAATTGTAGGTTGCGGACGTTAGCCTATGAAGCATCGGATGAATTAGCACCTAAAGCTTTTGACCTCAAAATCATTTACCACACATCCATCTCACAATCTATTCATATAAACTAAAATACCAAATTAAGCATATAAATCCATAGCGTAAAAGTAAAACATTTAACACATGTATAACAGAAGATATTTGGTTACCTAGAAACACTCTAAGGAGAAGATATAACTAGGGTGGGGATGACACGCACAAATCTTCACTACTGCAATAATAAAGTGTATCTAGTGAAGGTTATAATGTTTTGATCATGAAACATGATCTAATATGTGAAAGGTCTATCCTATTCAAGGCTTATACGATTGTTAGATCTTACCCTAAAAAGATTTCAACACCTTGTTGAAAGTGTGCTTGGTAAAAGGACTTTAACTTACAGTAAAGTAAGCACCTTGTTAAAGGATTTAGAATAGCTTGTCAAGACTACTCTATTAAGAGATTTAATTTATTCACCTATTAAAATATCTCAGCAATGATCCTTCGGTCAACACTCTATTGCTTGATGTCAGATGACCTCTTTTTTGATGTGTACTTCACGCTTTCTTGTTAGATGTATCTCTACTATCATCTTATTCCTTTCCTTTTTTCTCCTCTAACTGATTATATAATGTAACTAAAATTATAACTCCTTAGTCACCATAAATGCTCTATTTATGTATGCAAACTTCTCTCCTTTCTCCTTACACATTCATAAATTTTCCAGGGTTTCTCCTCCTTAAGAAGATCTAGGTGACTTAAGGTTAGGTATGAATCAATAATAGTGATTCACCCATATTACCGCTTAATACTTCCCTTTTTCTAATTAGATGCATAAAATGTATAATGATTCACAATTAAGACTCATCCTTATCATCTAAGATCATAAAAAAATCTTCAAGTCAGGCCAAAATAGTTTACATACAACTTTGTGCCATTACAAAAAACTATGTCAAAACTATATAACTCAGCAGTTGAAGTCACTGATGCTTAGCATCAACAGAAACTTCAATGCTATAACTCAGCATGCATTGATCACTCAACATCTATATAGCTTGACACATATTGTTTGCTCAACACTTGATTGACTTGACACTTACTAGTTACTCGACACATACTAAATATCTGTCACTCAGCATATACTATATGAAAACTTATGCTCAGCATGTATTTCTTTTTCAGCATGAACTAAGTAAATGACTTAAGTATATTGTCACTCATATGTCAAAACCAATATGAAACTAACAATCTCCCCCTATGACATGAGTGGTAAAAATACTTGGTTCTAGAAGAATAACTCTAACCTTTCAAGCATAACTCAGGTAATATCCATTCACATAAAAAATTTGAGAACTTCAAAATTTTGAAAAAACTCATGACTCATTGGTTATACCTCACAATTCAATAACTCCCCCTGAGTTGGTTGTGTTGTTCTGTATCTAAATAAAAGTCATTCCTTCTATTGAGTAGATTTGCATAAACTGATCTCTATACTCTATTTCTATCATTAACTCCTCTTTTTGTCAAAAATAGTAGCTCACCAAAAATATTATCTCCTCCAATATCTCCCCCATACTTTATTTCTCCCCCTTTTTGACACTAATGTCAAAGGGTTAGACACTTATAGTGTGTTTCTCCTACAATGTTTTGTGAGCCTGAAGCATAATTTTCAAAGAAGCATCCCAATTGTCACAAGCTACCTCTAATGATTTGATTTGGATGGCTAGCTCAAAAACAACTCAAAGTAAGCCTGTATGAGTAGAAAGATATAGATCATTCTTCATGAGTGTTTCAGAAAAGGCTAGTTCCTAGTGTAATATCTCCATATGTGGAGTCAGGATAGACTAGATACTGATCAGTTTAGTCTTCATGTTTGCTTCATCTATATGTAGCACTACTAACTGACTCTAGGAGTTCAAGAGATTCCTAAATTTTTTTTCACTTTGGGCTAGATACCTTAGCAAAGTTATACCAGATGACTACATATGACTCTCCAAACTCAGTATGTAGCTCCTAATTCCTATGTAAAGAGTGCTAGGTTGCACAATTTGATGTTTAAAGAGAAAATATTCTCTATTACCTTCTTCACATTGTCAATTTTGGTTGCTAACTCAATATATGATAGTTCAATTGTACTTGATATCTTTCCATTGACCTTACTTTGGAACTTTCTCTTAGACCATGCAAGCAATTTCTCTTTTGAGTCCACATCTATGTCATTTACCTTCTCAACTAAGCTAGTGAGCTACTCTATGATAGGCTTCGTTTCCTTAGATGTTGGTAGGTCAAATGGATCAAGAAACAATTCCTTGATATCTAACATAGCTTGCTTCTTCCTATGCTCCCTTCTGAGCAGTTCTTGTTCCTTTTTCCTTGCAAGAGCATCCTATAGTATGCCCATCTATTCAATAGTGATGGTTTCAAGATTAAACTTTGGTAACCCAATCCCTTTGTCCACGTTTACATCACCAAATGATGTAACTTCAGCTATCTTGGAAGTTCTTGGACTTGACTTAGATGATTTTAGGGGTATAACTTCTATACTCAGCCTATGAAGAGATTGACTTGGAGTAGTAGTAGTTTTTGGTAAAGTCATCAGTGTTTGCATTGCAAGTTTCCCCTTAGGTTTTGTAGTCATACCTATCTCTTCAATCCTATCCTTTACTTGCTCTTCATTCATAGATGGAACCTAATCTTGTACTATAGGTTTAGGAGTAGCTTCCTGTCATGTTTGTGCTTGTGTTCCTTTATTCTCTTTTGTTTCATCTTTTTTTCTCTGTGTCTCACCCTTGTTAATTTCTTTTTCCTTTTCATTTATGGAGATTGGAGGATTTTGCACTAGTGTATTGATAGCAAAAATTGCTAACTACTTCATTTAATATAATACAATTGCTGATGTAGTAGGTATCAATGAGAATTGAGGAGGGGTTTTAGATGTTTATTGTGTCTAAACTTTCTCCCCTGCAGATGTCTTGTATGCCTTCTCAATCTCATGAACACTTAGTAGTACATTATTTTCACATAGTCTTTCCTTGGTAGTGGATTCTACCAGTATCTTCTTCAAATATTCCTCTGTAAGGGAATTGATATTCTAAATGATAGTATTAGAAACATATTGTATCTATATAGTATCACTGTTTGTATTCAACTCTTTTTCAAGATTGGTACTTGGCACTAGTGTATGTTGTACACTATGTTATGTCTATTGCTCATCCTCAACTAGTGCCTATATGTCTTCATGTGTCTTAGTGCCTTTCTCATGTGTAACTGTCTTAGTGTCAACTATGGTAACCTCAGTTACTTGTTGTTGTTCATCTTTGTCCTCTTCTACCTTAGTAGGTGTCTACACTATTACCTTAGGTGTTGTCAAGTGATATACTGATTTCCAAATATGAGTAATTTTCTATATAACATCGTCAATATTATTCTATAGTATGTTGAATGCTCTATATTTGGTGGAATTTTACTTACCTTTTTCTTTGTTGCCTTAGCCATTATTTTCCTAAAAATTTTGCATCACCTATGCAAGTTTAGTCCCTCTAATTTGTCTTTCTATGTTGAGACCATATTTCCACTTCTCCTCAAATCTTTCAGATAGATATTTTGGTAATGAGTTGGCAATACCAATTGAAGTTTTTTTGAATGTTACCATCATGCCATATATTGACTCTTCTACTTGGTTCATCTCAACTTTTCCAAGTTTTTAAAACTCAATATGTATGAGACCAAATAAATCAACATTATTCCTTACGCTCTCACATATATTGTGTAAATCAAATGAGGGATGGTGACTTATCACTTTGAATTGGTTATTGTCATCAGATTTAGTCCTCTGTTCATTAAATTCAGCTAGAGCAATATACTTTCTCTTTTTTCTCTTCTTAGGCTCCACTTCTTTACTAGCTGATCTTTCTCTCTTCTCTTTTGGCTTTTCTATCTCTTGAGCCTTTTTAGTAGTAGCTCTTGTGCTTGTTTGAGTTTCTTGTACTACAGGCTTAGGTTTTACAACCTTCATTGGTTTCCTAACTACTGGGGCTTTGGCTTTCCTCTTATTTTTCTTAGGTGTTTCATAGACTTCTTCTTCCTTAAGCGTCTTGATAATATTGTTTTTCTTTTTTATGACTAAGACAATCTTCCAATCCATTGTTACCTTAGATTTTTCCACATCATAATGCCCAAAGGCAGTAGCCTTAGCATCTACATCTTCTACAAGTAATTATGTGATTACTACAGAGGCTTCATCGACATTGATTTCAGAGCCTAGTGGCCTTAGCCACCTTACCCTTGGAACAACAACTTGAACATATGTAAAAGTAGTGTCAACTAGAAAGAAAACATCATTATAATTTTTCTCAACTAGTGAAACTAGTATCCTCAGTGTCTTCTTCATTGACTGCTTGAAATCTTCAAAGTAGCTGGTCATAACAAACTCAACATTATTTTTAAATTGCTCAATAAATTCACCTATTTTCATTGTAATAGATCTTCTTTTTTTCCATGCAACTTTACCAAAAGAAGGAAATGTATTATGTACATAAAAGAGTATACATACAAGAATTGAACAAAATTTACATTGTGCACTCTTGGTCTTCCTTATTGCTCCCTAATTTTATGACAATTGTTGCATCTACAACTTGGCATGTTCACAGGTATAATCTTTCTTAACTATTTTATAACCCATGTCGACATCAATACAAAGTAAATTGTTGATCCTACTAGATTGATAGAATTTATATGTTATTATCCTCACTACAAAAGCAATTAGGGGATCTAAGATAGTTTCAATTATTATTCCTCATTTGTTCCATACTACCCCTAGTTTCAATTGTCATTCCTCATTTGTTCCACACTACCTCTATATTCTTCTCAATAACTTCTTTAGATTCACTCCTCATGGTTTTAGGTCAGTCAAGGGTTGGATACCCTATTACTCTATGTACAATATTTTCTATGTGATTTTCATCAGTCCATTATCCAAACATACAAGATTATCATGAATTCTACTCAAAACAATCTTTATCCAAAGACATTGGGGAAATCTAGGGCACAAGCTAACCCTTTCCTCTCTACAATTTTGAATTCTTCTTTAAACACTCCATTTTCACATAATTTCTCATAGGTTTCTCTAATTTCCATGTCACCTATGCTACCCACCTTACATGTGTACAACCATCACAATTCTTGAATCATTAAAACTTGAGGTGGTATCATTGATAACACACCAAATGAATCTTGCTTATAAGCAATATCAAGAATGGCTCTAAAGTTTGGTTGTCTAATCTCATTACTTATCAATTGCAGATAAAAAATTCTTTACCCTCTTTAACCTTAGGAGTTGAAGAATTAGATGCCATTATGAAAAACTAGGGTTTACAAAAGTTCAAATTGAATAGCTTGACACATGATAACTACCTTTGTAAATTTTTTGAGATGATTTCAAGAAAATATTGAATCCTATTTGCAAACACTTGGAATGATCTCTTCAATTTTCCTTTCCCTATCCATGCTTCTCTTCAAATTTGAATGATGTCAAATGAGTAGAAATCAATCAAATAGACCTTAAAAACTCACGTTTAATTCTTAGTGCTTACATAATTATAAACTTAGCTTTAATAGAGATTTCAACTCACTCAGGTTCCATGAAGTTTAATTTTCACTTGGCAACCACTATGCGTATGGTCAACACTATCACCTTTGATAGCTCAAAATTAACTAACATTTCACTCAACAACCATAGTGAAACTTTTCATGCTCGATAATAACATGGAAAGTGATAAAACTTAAATATTTCTTCCTAGTTATAATCAACACCCTTCATATTTCTTCATGCATATATCATCTTTTTAGAACTCAATTCTTAGAACTAATCTATAGTATGTCTTTTAAATATTAATAACACACATACCTCTTGATTGCTTAATTAGAGGTGGCATGATCACCTGACCCATTGGGTGAAGTGATCCCATCTAAACTTCATGTGTTGTAATCATCCTTTCTCTTCCATGTCTTTTTCATCTCATCTCTGATATTTTCAACATATGACTTTCCTTTTCCTTTTTTGAACTCACTGATTGGTGCCTTTGACCTTGTTGGACAATTCCTACTTATGTGACTAGTCTTTAGTTAGCCAAAACATGTAGCTTGACTCAACCATCTTCTTAGTGACTTTTTAAATGTTTTCTGATGCAATTTTGGGAAACATGTCCATAATCTTGAAACTAGTGACAACTATACCTAGTATTGTAGTCCCAACTATAAGAGTTATCATTTTGATTTACCTCTGTCTTCTTGTTTGATGACCATTTAAGCTTGGATATGCACTCATATGCTCTGCTTTGCTTTCATTAGTTTATTTATTGAGACATGTGCTTTTTTTAATCTTCCTAAGGCCATGAATTTTACATGGTATAAAAGAAAGTTACAAGAAAGGAAAAATACAAATTTTCTTTTATTGCAAGTATAGAAAATTAGATTTGAAAATGGATTCTCTAGCATCTATTATTCCCACATCGTACAACAACTTTGATTAGAAGCCTAAAATTTTAATTTAGCTACAAAGTAAAGGCCTTTATTGAATAATTAAGAATATAGAGGTTGAAACCACTTCAGCAATAGAGAAATCTAAATACTTTAACCATATTGATGAAACATTCGGTCTGCTATGATTCTCTGTATCTCAAGAACTGTTGTTCCATGTTGAGGCACAAGCACAACACCAAACCAAGTTTGGAATATCTTGGAGACTCTCTTTGGAAAGGGAGACGAAATGTGGGGTCATATCCTTAAAAATGGTTTCATCTCATTAGATCCAAAGAGTTTTAACAATATCCAAGATTACTTCAAAAATTTCAAATCTTTTTTGCTTTAGCTGAAAGGATGTGGTATTGATAAATCCAATGAAGAAAGTAAGTTAAATCTTTCCTTTTTATTGATGTTGGATCCAAAATATGCAGTAATTGTTTCTTCTTTCTACATAATCAAATTCACAACATGAGAAAATTGGATGATGCCCACACTTAATGCCTTCATTGAGTCTCTAATACATGAGCAAGATAAGCTTATTAAGATGGGTACCTTGAAGAATTCCAAATCTCATGCACTTAGTGTATATACAACTAGGAAGAATAACTCTAAATCCAATTAGTAATCCAAAGGAAAATGGAAGGTGAATTCAGATCAAAGAAAGGAAGGTAATCGAAAGCCTTCAAATGGGTCTATAGGCTCGAAAGAAAAGGACACAAAGGGAAAATCAAAGTGCACCTATTGCAATCATGGGTACCATCCAGAATCATCATGCATGAAGAAGACCACTTATCTCATGGCCTAGACACTTAAACATCATAATATTGGTGGTCTTATTCCTAAAATGCTAAGAACCAGAAAGAAAAAGCCTTAGAAAACAAAGGCAATGCTCATTCATTGATAGATATTCAATCTTCCTCAAATACACAGATCATAGACTCTAGAGCATCACACCACATGGTAGTCACAAAATATTATCTTTCATCTTTGAAACCATACTTTTCTTCTCCTATTCTTGTGGGAGATGGATATCTTGCAGACGCGAATGGAATGGGAAGGTAGAGCTTGGAATTGAATTTTTTTAGAATGTCTTGCATATCCCAAAACTTTCTCTAAATCTACTTTCTATGTATCAAATGAAACCTATTGGAACTCAGAGGAAAGTTGAATTTACACAAGATTCAATGAGAATCTATTACATGCAAGAAAAATCCAAAAAAAATTGGTAAGGTGAATCATCAATCTCATTTGTATACTTTCTCTGATTTTGTTCCTAAATCAGATTCTACTTTACCTCTAACATATGCAAATGATGAAAGTAGAATTTAGCATGAAAGATTTGGACATCTAAATTTTATATACATGCAAAAGCTTATAAATTAGGGAATGGTGAAAGGCTTTCCTACCTTTAAATTCTCTAATGGGGTTTCTAAAAGTTTTGCTCTTGGAAAATATCCAGAAGAAAATTTTCACAGGGGAATTTCATGGAGAGCTTCCTCTCCTCTAGAGCTTGTTCATAGTAATTTAATGGGACCTTTTCTTAATCCATCCATGAGAAAAGAAAGATATGTCCTTATATTCATTGATGATTCTTCAAGGTACAAATGGGTATAAATTCATAGATACAAGTCCGAAGTGTTTGAGAATCTCAAGCTTTTCAAAGCTCATTCATAAAAGTAATCTAGAAAATTAGTCAAGATCCCAACATAGATAATAGGGGGAGTATGTCAACATTGATATCATAAATATTTGTGATGAAGTAGGAATACAATTGAAAAATGCAGTTCCATATATTCAAAAATAGAATGGGGTAGCCAAGAGGAAGAACCGATCTTTCAAGGAGAAGGCTAGTTGCATGTTGCATACTACAAACCTTCGCTCAAAACTATGGGTTGAAGCAATAAACTATGCTTCATATATTAAAAATAGATCTTTTCACAAATCCATTAAATAAAAAACTCATTTTGAAGCATGGAGAGGTATACAACCAGAAAACACTCATTTTTTGCATTTTTGGATCTCGTGCATTGGCTTGCATTCCTACTAATAAAAGGAAGGTTTTGGAGCCTCAAAGGAAGGAATGCATCTTTGTTGGTTATCTAGATAGTGAAAATGGTTATAGATTGTGAGATATTTCTATAGAAAAACTCTTCATTGAGAGGAATGTATATTTTTATGAAAGTCTCATGCAAGCATCTCAAATGCAACATGCTACTAATTCTATGCTTCATCCTCTCATAGATCTTGAGGATGATGGAGATACCAAAAATTTGATTTTAGATTCATCTGAATCTGATGGACATGAACATGAACATCCATGTCTCAATTGGGATTATAATGATGATTCAACATCTCCTATGAGAAGAAAAAGAACATGGACCTTGGCTAATATATATGATGCTCCTCGTGCATTTTCAGCTAGCAATTCCATTATTCCAATGCATGCTTATATGCTTCAAGCATTAGATCCTCAAACTTATGTAGAAGCTATAGTGAATCCTCATGAGGAAGCTACCATGGACAAGGAGTACAATTCTCTTATTTTAAACCAAAGTTGGGAGTTGGTTCCGCTTTTAAACAATCACAAGATTATTAGGTGCAAGTGGATCTATCAAACAAAGAAATCAAAAAATGGTCAAGTGAGTAGATATAAAGAAAGGTTGGTAGCCAAAGATTTTTATCAAGTTCAAGGCATTGATTATGATAAGAGTTTTGCTCCTATGGAAAAAATGAATTCCATTTGATTGGCTCTAGCCATTTTAACATCAAAAAGATGAGAGATTCATCACATGGATGTGAAGAATGCTTTTCTTCATGGTGATCCTGAAGAGGATATCTACATGGAGGAACAAAAAGGGTATGTAGATAATTCCTGACAAGTATGCAAGCTTAAGAAATCACTCTATGGCTTGAAGTAGGCAACTTGTGATTGGTATGCTAAAATGGATTCTTATCTTTTGTCTCAAAATTTTATGAGATATAAATCTGATCCAAATGTTTATATGTTGAGAACATCTTACTCTTTTTTTCTCATAATACTCTAGGTAGATGATCTAATAATAATAGGTGATTCATGCTCAATAATTGTGTCAAATAAGGAAGCTTTACATGATACCTTAGCTATGATAAACATGGGCTTTCTCAATTTCTCTCTTGGTCTTGAAATTAGGTGTCATAGTTGCTCAAGCCAAGTATGCAAGAGATCTATTAGTTTGATTTCATATGAGTGATTGTAAACCAATACCCACACATTTTCTATCCGGGGTCTTGGCTAGAAGATGGAAAAGATACACTATTGGTTTATTGCACACTTTATTGTCAGCTTGTGGAAAGTCTTCTTTATCTCACTTATTCTTGTCCAGATCTATCATTTGAAGTGGGTGTTGTTTTTAGATACCAACAAGAACCTTATGAGCTACATTGGAAAGCTACTAGGCATATCCATCATTATGCTCGAGGAACTATTAGCTATGTGATTCATTATTCAACTAGATGCACTTTTGATCTTATTGGCTCTAGTAACTTTGATTGGGTTGGTAATAACACTGATTGGAAGTCCACTTTAGGTTATGCTCTCAATTTGGGTTTTGTTCCCATCTGTTGGTCAAGCAAAAATTAAATTTTCTATTGCTCTCTCATTCAAGGAGGATAAATATAAAAGTGTTGTGAATGCTATTTTTCAGTCTATTTGGATGCAAACTTTCCTCACCGAGTTGGGTATCTCATTTTCTCAACCAACCATCATTTGGTGTGACAAACAAAGTACATTGAAGGTTTACAAAGATTCGATATAATGATGATGAACAAAGTACATTGAGATCCATATCCATATTCACTTCATCTAATATCTCATCCATGATGGCATCATTGATGTATAGTATTGTCCTATGTGTCATCAGATTGGTGACATTTTTACGATAACCTTCATTGGTCAAAAGTTACAATTTCTCCAAGATCTTCTCACGGTGAAGGATATTGTAACTTAGTAGTTTCCTTCTATTTTTAGCGTCTTTTTTGAGGGGGAGTTTCTTCCCACTAGGTTTTCCCTCTTTCATCATTCTTTCCACATTTTTGTTTAATGCTAATCTCTAGTTCAAATTAAAGGGGTTGTTAAACTAGTTAACTCAAACTTATCTATCACTTCACCATGGCTGACTTTAGATCTCTACTTTTCTAATATTGTTTATCTTTTAGCTCACCATCAGTGACCTCTCTTCATTGGTTACTACTCAGATTGGTTAATAATGAGACTCATGTTCCACCTCACTGATGTTAGATAACTATCAACTAGTTTACATTTATGCATTTACTACTATGTAAGGTATAGAGTTTCATATTTAAAACTATGATTTGTAATCTGATGAGGGATATATGATTATAATTTTTTGTTGTGGTTATGAAGAAGTTTTATTTTCTGCTCTATTTTCATTAACTGCTCTATTTTCATTAGCTGCTCTATTTTATAATCTGTAGAGACGTGTTTTTATTTTTCTTTCTAAGGCTATGAATTTCACACTTCTCATTAGCATTACTTAATTATGAAACTTGAAATTAATTCATTCGACCTTTAGATTTGGTTACTATATTGTATCTAGAATTTAATACTATTTTTCTAACTAGAAATAAAGCTTCAAATATGTAATATACCTTAGAATATAGAAGGGTTTTATAGGAGATTGATTTGGAGATTTGTCAATATATTTATTAAGCTTGTATTCCTTCATCTAAATAGAAGCATTGACAACACATGAGTAACTTCAAAGATAATTTTTCCAAATATTTTATGTGACTAAAGCTTGATTACTCTATTCACAACTTTTGTCATGGAGCCAATAAGGGAGATCAATAAAATTAGCCTTTATTGATATGCCTATAATTCCTTAATTGTTTTCTTATTACTAATTTCATAATTAGATTGTTAGAATCATATAGTCATAGTTTATATCTTCTTTCTCTTATATCTAGAGAAACATGGCATTCATGCATTAATCCTATCATGTTATTTATGATTGGCATGCCCGAAAATAAAGATGACTTAGATAAATAACTAAGGCCAATTGTATATCTCTCTTTTAGATATGTCCAATAAATAGACCTTTGACCATTAATATAATGTTTTCTTGTAAAAAATGTCATTCTAGCCAACTACAAAATACAAAAGTTGAGAATGCTATGTCGGTTATCAACTTTCTCACTTTCTACAAGCTTATAAAAGCCACTGCGAGCCAAAATGATGTAAATTCTACACAACATTCAATGAAATACTGAGATAGATTATTAATGGTGTTATTAACAACTAAAGGTATTAATATAGGCACCTTCGTAATTTATTAGCAAATTTAAATACCAAACTTAGTTAAGATAAGATAAATTTATTAATGTCCAATGGGAGACCAACAAGGGTCTATGGGATTGAAAACTTATAGAACAAGAAGCAAAGAGCCAATAGACCATCACATAGTTGTCAAGAAAGAAAACAAAAGAGAAAAAAAACTAAATACAAGATGCAAACTAAGGGTTTTTCTTAGGCTAGAATAAGTCCAACATTGAAGGATACGAACCTTGGCAAGGGAGAGAATGTAGTCATCTTTGAGATCTATTGGTGGGCTAACACTAATGAAGATGAAAATGAATATAAGTCCTATGGGGTTGCACAAATCTAGAGTGAATAATGGTGGAGGTTTTTGAGGGCCTCTTCACACCCCACCTAGAAGGAAGGGGAAAGAAGAAGTCTATAATGAGCTACTCTATAGCCTAATTCATAGGGAATAAAAGTTGTAGGGTGTGATTATGAAGCCGCATCACCTCTTAGAGATAAAGTACCAAACACCTTTGATAGAAGGAGTTCAATGTGCTACACTCTCTAAATAAATAATAAAATCTCCCTTTGATCTCATAATAAATAGGGAAATGGAAAATGAAGTGTAACCTAGTCTTAGTCATGACCAATGTGCATAGCCTATAAATACTATCCTCTCTATCAATTTGGTTGTCTCTTTGGGCCCATAGACAATGAGAACCAACCTTGAAAGATCCTAATGTGAACCAAAGATCATAGCACCAACTCTGAAATAAATATTTGGGTTGAGCAATAATTCCATTGTGCATGTCCAAAAAGTGCTCAGCATAGAAAGCCATCCTCAAACTTAACCCCCTAGGTAGGTTAGTCCAAGATGTAGCAAGGTACTATCTTTAGATGTCAAGTTTGACCTGGTCATTCAACTCTTGTATGGAAGGGGGGTAGGTGACCAATGCCAATCCTGATGGATCTCAGAAGGGATGTGGTCTAGGCATACCAACAATGGGCTCTCACTGATGTGTCAGATTTAGAAAACTCCACTGGGGAGTAGTATGCAACGTAAGAGTGTCTATCCTCACCATTTGTGGAGTCTACAAAGCAACAAAGATGGTGTAGAAATCATATCAGGTCAAAAATAGACCTTAACCTAAAGGGATGAGCTACAAACTTAGCTAGAATAATATTGTGGGAGATGCAGCGATGACATCTAATAATCTGCCAAAGGAAGAGAGTCTGAATATGTTCAATGGAGGCCCAATTTGAATCAAGAAATGATGGCCCCCAAATGAATGAACCATACAAAACAGTAGGTCTGACCAGAGAGTCTAGGAGGGGCAACTTGGATGAGGTGTCATAGAAATGGTGTTTGAAGAACTATCTCCCAATGATGGCAAGGGAACTAATCCCTTTTCTAATCCTAGGCTAAATGTTGGCTCCCAAACTAAAATGAGCACTAGAGAACTTGACCTTGAGGTAAGTGTATGAGGAGGTGATCTCAATATCAATCTCAATCTCCATATCCTGGAAGTAGAAATGTAAATGTACTTGTGATTTTATAAAAATTACATTTGAAAAATTAAATAAATTAAATATAAAACATCGAAGGTCAAAGAGAGAAAATTAATAATAAAAAACAAAAATGTTCAATCGAATATAAAATATAGGAGGTCTAAAAAAAAAAAAATTTAACTAAATGTCAAAATATGCATAGGGCCTTCAATTGATATGGATTTTGACTTTAGCATGCATGGAAGAAGAACAATATTGTTACCTTCTCTACTGGTCAAATACAAAACATGGATAGAAAGAAATGGTCAATGTTATATTTTTGATCAAATGGTAAACTTGAGATATTCTTAGGTTGACATAGTTGAATTTGTGGGTTGATAATATATGGTTTAGTATATGAATCTAACACTCCTTGATCAATCAATAAATGTAGATCTTTGAAGAGGTGCTATTTATGTTTGAATTGATGTATATTGGGGAAGAGAAACATGAGATACATATAGAGATAGAAGGTGAGGATAAAGATACATGAAAATGAGGTAATTATAAGTGAAACATGAGATAGAGATGGGAGAGAAAGGAGAGAGGGTGAGAGACATTATGTAGAGATAGAGGGTAAATATGGGGAAGAGATAGTGAGGAGAGAGATGAGAGAGAGTAAATGAAAGAAATTAGGAAAGTTTTGTGTGTTTGAGAGAGAGACATTATGTTTCTACAATTTCTCATTCACCCCATCCCTCTTCATTCACTACACCACAAGAAAGGGATAAGGGAGAGAGATTAGAGATAATGTAGAGAGAAAGGAGTGAGGTTCCAAGAGAAATGACATAAAGCTCAAGCATGAGGATAATTAGGGTTTCATATTTAGAAATAAATAATGATGGGGGAGAGGAAGAGTGAGAAAGAGAGATGAGAGAGGGATGCATGTATAGAAGCACATATAAACAAATATATTTATGTATAAAAGAAAGGTATGTGCAAGATCATGGTCAACCAAACTATGCTCTTAAGTGGCAATAAAAAATTACCATATTAGGATTATGTCAATGTGACAAGCAATTTTGAACTTGTTATGAACTTTATATAAAAAAATTGTGAGAAAATATTCTACACAAAATTGAATTTTGTTTCAAAAATTTTGTGCCTTATTTAAAAATTAAATAAAATTGATTGGTCAAAATTTTAAATTATAATGCAATAGTAAAAAAATTTAGGACAAAAATAAGAATTAGGTGTATGTCTAACCACCTTAATCAAATTAAAATGATAATATTTTTAATAAGTGTCTTGATATAATAAGTAGATTGATTCCCAGATGTGACACATATTTTTGGGTATTTTTTTCCAAATTAATTATTAATTATGGATTTTCTACTCTAATATTATTAAAATTAGAAAATTCCCTCTATGACCACCTTAACTATTTCAAAACATTACAAATTTTCTTCCTTATAGTATAAGAAGCATAGAGTGTGACACATAGTTTGGATTTCAAAAATGTTGTAGCATTTGAAAGTTATAGTTATTTTCAATCATTGTGTCAATCAACATGTTATACATAACTCATTTGAAGATATGTAATATTTACTTACTAAACTCATAATTTGACATACATTACATCAATCAAAATATGAGAACAATCTTAAGAAACCCTTTTTGTTTCATCAAATTTTGGTGAAAAAAAATGTCATCATATACATGCTCAAAGTCAGAAACACAAAAGAACGTTGAAAGCCAAAAACACATTTTTGGGACATTTTTTTGTGTTAACCATGTAGGTTTGATATCCCAAGAAATACTAGTCCTCATCAAGGTATTAATTTTTTGTTTGGTATCAAGATGGGTAGGATGAAAATCGTCCACACACAAACACACGGATTTATGTATGTATGTATATGTATGTATGTATATATATGTATGTATGTATGTATGTATGTATATACATATATATATACACACACACATGTGTATATATACATACATGTATGTATATATACATATGTATGTATGTATATATATGTATGTATGTATATAGTTAGTCTTAGAATGGTTTTAACATTTGAGTGCCAACACACTTAACCACTTTCTACATTGAAGCTGAGTACACTATGTATGCCAAGCCACAACATGTGCTGAGTCAAAATTTCAATAGGTGCTGGGTGATATTCAGGTGCCGAGTAATATATAGGTGATCAAGTGCTAAGTGACTTTAGGTGCTGAGCATGATACAAGTGCCAAGTAATATATAGGTGTCGAGTCACAAATGATGCCAAGCAGGATAGAATCACTACAAGAGTCGAGTGAGCTAGTTTCCTTATATGTGCCGAGCATCAAGAATTAGAAAGTGTTGAGTAACACAAAATGCATATATGAGGTTGAGAAGGCACAGACTCAGATGTAAACTATTTTTATGGCTGACATATGATGAATCTTGAAGTATCTAAGTGATAAGATTGAATCTTTTGTACTTCCTATGCAATCGACATGCAGCCAATAAGAAAAATGGAGAAGGCATGCAACCAATAATAAAAGTGCAAGAAATGAGTGGAAAATAAAGATTCAATATGGATCGTAGATCCATACCTAACCTTAAGTCTTCAAAAGTCTTTATAAGGAAGACAAAATCTCATTATGCATATGAGAAAATAAGTGTATGAGAAAAATATAGTAAAATTCAGAGTGAGGAGTGAAAAGACTTAGAGGAAGAGAGTAGCAATTAGATATTTACTTGATTAGAACAAAGCAAGGGATACAAATAGATATCAGATTTTAGAGAATCAAGATCAGAGAGAGCAGATCAAGTGCTTGAATTCAGCAATCAAGGATTGTAAGCTATCAGGTTTATTATAACTAATACTCTCTAGCAATTGAATTAGAAAGGAAATCCTATGTTGATAAGTTAGATTAATAGTTAGGTTGTTGATCCTTTGAAGAGGTGATTAAATCCTTTAACAGGATGAGACTTAATGAAAAGTGTTTGTAAATCCTTTAACTAGGTCACTATGGATACAGTGTAAAACCTTTAATAGGGTAGGCCTTTCATAGGGCAGACCATCAGAAGTGGTCAAAACCATTATTGCTACAGTGATTTTGTGGGTATCATCCCCCCCCAATTTTACCTTCTTATTCTTGGAGGGTTTCTGGGTTACCAAAATCTAGTGTTATGTGTTGTTGATGCATGTGTTTACTTCATGTATATTTCATATGTTTACATGCATGCAATCTACTTTCAGTTAAAAATTTTAATGGATAAAGTATAATAGTTTTGATTCACCCCCCCTCGCAGAAGCATTCTTCCCATCTGAATATTGCAACAATGTATGTATGTATGTATGTATGTATGTATGTATGTATGTATGTATGTATGTATGTATGTATGTATGTATGTATGTATGTATGTATGTATGTATGTATGTATGTATGTATGTATGTATGTATGTATGTATGTATGTATGTATGTATGTATGTATGTATGTATGTATGTATATATATATATATATATATATATATATATATATATATATATATATATATATATATATATATATATATATATGTATGTATGTATGTATATATATAAAGATAAATTAAAAATCCTCAACAAAATCAAACTAGAATACTGAACCTAATGAAAAATTAAACTTGATTTAAATATAATCCTAACTTTAATTCAAAAATTTGAGAGGTTAATAAGTATGAGGAAGAGAGAAAAAGAGAGTATTTAGGGAATGGAATTAGAAAGTGCCGAGTAACACAGAATGCACATATGAGTTTGAGAAGGCACAAGCTCATATGTAAACCATTTTTATGGCCGACATATGATGAATCTCTAAGGATCTAAGTGATAAGATCAATTTTTTTGTACTTCCTATGCAATATGCATGCAACCAATAAGAAAATTGGAGAAGGCATTCAACCAATAAGAAAAGTGCAAGAAATGAGCAAGAAATAAAGATTCAATATGGATCATAGATCCATACCTAACCTTAAGTCTTTAAAAGTCTTTATAAGGAAGACAAGATCTCATTGTGCATATGAGAAAAGAAGTGTGAGGAAAATATAGTAAAATTTAGAGTGAAGAGTGAAAAGACTTAGAGGAAGAGACCAACAATTAGATATTCAGTTGATCAGAACAAAGCAAGGGATATGAATAGATATTAGATTTCAGAGAATCAAGATCAGAGAGAGCAGATCAAGTGCCCAAATTTAGCAATCAAGGATTGTAAGCTATCAGGTTTATTATACCTAATACACTCTAGCGATTATATTAGAAAGGAAATCCTATGTTGATAGGTTAGCTTAACAGCTAGGTTGCTGATCCTTTAAAGAGGTGATTAAATCCTTTAATAAGGTGACACTTAATGAAAAGTTTTTGTAAATCCTTTAACCAAGTCACTATTGATATAGTGTAAAGCCTTTAATAGGGAAGACCATCAGAAGTGGTCAAAACAATTATTACTACAGTGATTTTTTGGGTATCATCCCCACCCCAGTTTTACCTTCTTATTCCTAGAGGATTTTTGGGTTACCAAAATCTAGTATTATGTGTTGTTGATGCATGTGCTTACTTCATGTTTATTTCATATGTTTACATGCATGAAATCTACTTTCATTTAAAAGTTTTAATGGATAAAGAGTAATACTTCTGATTCACCCCCCCTCTAAGAAGAATTCTTCCCATTTGAATATTGTAACTATTGGTATCAGAGCATAGGTTCTCACAAGGAGATGCCTAGTAGCTTGGAGAAAAAGGTTAGAAGATGGAGGTGTTCAAACTTGGCAAGGTAATAGAAAATAAAGTGATTGATGTTCAACTTGCTCTAGACAAATTGGAGGAGGCCAGAGAAGAATTACAAAAATCTTTGAAAAGAAGAAAGGATATAGCCATAGCTTAAAATGATATAAACTACAACAAGATTGATACCACAAAAGTGTTTCCCAATGGTCATACTAAAGAGTTCGATGCAGCAATAGCAGAACTGATGGAAATGAATAGATCTGAAGCAGAAGAAATCAGAACCTTGATTGAAGATTGAACAAGAATCACAAGCCATAATGCTTTGTAAAGTGACTGAACAAAAGAAAAGAGCTATTGAAGAGAAAGCCATGATAGAAGATGGCAAGAGAAATCTTACAAATATATTTGAGTAAAAGACAATTGAGTTTGAAAGAATCCCAAACATGTAGCTAGAAACCTTAAGCCAGATGATGAATGCACATAGCTGAATATGAAGGATATTGAGATCTCTACACTAAAGATGCAAAATGAATAATTGCAGAATGACTCGAGAAGAGAAAAGGAAATTTTAGAGAGTTTCAACAAACCCAACAAAGCCATCAAGTACTTTGAGTAGTTACTAAAATCCCCAAGGTCCAACAATGACACTTAAGGATTAGGATATACAAGCACTGAAGAAGGAGAGTCATCAAAGACTGCAAAAGAAAGGAACAATAAAAGTAAGAACACCAAACCTACTTGTCATTTCTATGGTAAGAAAGGACACACTTCTAATGTGTGTAGGAGCAATAATGTCCATTAGCATGATAAGCCTAAGAGTGCAAGCTATTTTCATAAGTGCAAGAAGCAAGGACATCAAGAACATGAATGCAGAACTAGGACTATCAAGACACCAAGAGCTGAAGGTCACTGCTACAATTGCAAGAAGTATGGACATAGAGCCTTTGAATGTAGATCAAAGCCCATGTAGACATCAAATCAACTAAAAAATACTAAAGCCAATGGAAATCACTACTATTGGGATTACAACACCAAGAATAGCTATCATTACTGTTATGAATATGGACATGTTCTTGAAATTTGCATAAGGACACATTTCAAAGGAAACTACGGTAGATGGTTGAGTCAAACCACATGTTTCAATTGCTTGAAGATTGGTCATATTAGTAGGAATTGGCCAAAAAGGTCTAAGGAACCAAGTTTTGAGTTCAATAAAGAGAAGGCAAAGGCAAGTGTTGAACACATCAGAGGAGAGATGAATAAGACAGGGAAGAAGAAAAATGAGTACAACACATCAAGTGAAGGGATCACTTCACCCAATGGGTCAAGTGATCACACTTCATCAAACTAAGAATGAATAGGTTTATGGGACTGATATACAAAGTTATATCATACATCAATCCCAAGACAAAGAAGTATTGTAAAGAAGAAATCAATGTAAGCAAAGATGCCAAGTCAAAATTTGAAATTCTTGCAAATACTGTCGAGTCATCCTCAAATGTTGAGTAAAGCTCCAATGCATGCCAAGTTTCTAATAGAGACCGAGTTGATGGTTGATGCTGAGTTGAGAAATGTCAATTGAAGCCAAGTCATGTTGAAACCTTCAAGTGTTGAGTTTACAATTGTACATCCACTAAGCATTTAATGCTATATTTTGGAAGGTATAAGGTCAATTTTTGATCATTTCTTGCCATTCAAATGTAGAGAAAAGATGAGAAGAGCACAAGAGAGATCAAAGAACTGCATCGAAGCCATTTACATGGATTTCACTAGCAATTCAACATAAATTTTGTCGATCAAATGTATTTATCAAGTGTCGAGCTACACAGTGTTAAAGTTTTAATCTTTTAAAACCCTAGATCAGTATAATGGCTTCTAGTTCTAAGAAACCCAAGGGAAAACAAGGTCATGAGGTTCGACTGGTTAGTAATGAGGTTAAAGAACCCAAATTTAGGCCAATTCCAAAAGTTGCCTAAAAAAAATGACCCTGCTGGCTCATTATCCACTATCCCATCCAAAGTAGTCATGGTGCAGGATGTAAGGTAGTGTTATAAATGAAAAATTGGTGCCATAGGTGATCTTGAAATATTCCAAGCCTATGAAAAACTATGTGAGAACAAGATTGTGAAGGATGAATTCCAAATAGTCGAGAGAAAGGGTTTGACCAATGCCCTAGTTTACCTTATAGAATTCAAAACTAAATGGATACAGATTTTTTTAAGTAGAATTCACGATGGATTTTTTTGGCTAGAAAAAGGTCCAGTAAAGATTACAAAAAGGATAGTGCATAGGGTTATTTCTTTTCCAACCCTAGATCAACCTAAGACCCTGCACAGTGATTCCAAAGAGATCATTGAAAAGAATATAGGTGTAAAATGGAATAAGAGGGGTATGACTATTGATACTATCACTGATCCTTTTCTAGATTTTTCTATGAGAATAATATCCTACAAATTCTATCAATCTAGTAGATTGAACAGTGTGCCATGCATAGTGGTTGATGTAGCCTACAAATAGGTTAAGATAGATCACACATATGATCTGTCAGAACTTTTATTGTAGCAGATAAATGAAAACCTAGGAGCAATAAGGAGATCAAAAGGTGCTCAATGGAAATTTGGTTCAGTTCTTATGTGTATATTCTTTTATGTTATGGAAGAGTTTCCTTCTATAGGAAAGGTGAATTGGAATCCTAACAAAACTACAATTACACAAATCAATGAGTTCATTGATCAGATGGGTGATAACTTTGAAGCCCATATGACAAGCAATTTTGAGGATTTCAAGAAATCCATGAAGAAAAGGGTAAGAATACCAGTTTCCTTAGTGGAAAAACATATCAATGACATATGCTTCTTAGTTGATATTGATTTCACCTATATCCAAGCAGCAATTCCAAGGGTGAGATGGCTAAGGCCATTGGGTTGTGCACTAGATGTGGATGAAGCATCTACAACAATCACTTCATTTCTTGTAGAAGAAATAGACAAGTTTGCCAAGCCTTTTAGCACATATGATATTGTTAAATCCAAAGTTGAAGACTACCTTTGTAATTAATAAGAAAGATAAATTGGTGAACAAAATAAAGAAGAAATTTGGTGAAGGAATTGAGGTGGTAGCCAAAGAAGAAGAAGAAGAAGATTATGGTGAGGAGGAGGATGAACAAGGGCAAGGCCCAATGGAATTGACTCTAGGCCTAGGTGAAGATAAGGAGGAAGGTGCCGAAGAAGAAGAATCTGAGCAAGCACCAACCCAAGCCGAGTCAAAGAAAAGAAAGGCAATAGTAAGCTCCCAGCCCAGCCTAAAGCAAAAAAGGTTCCTAAGCCAACCCAAGCCAAGACACAGATACCAGTCACAAGGGAATCTTCAAAAAAGGAAAAGGAACAAATTAAAGAGAAGAAGAAGGCCATTGAATAGATTAGTGAAGTGTAGAAGAAAAGAAGAAAATATGTAGCATAACCAGATTCTAATGAGGAGGAGAGAATAGAGTCAGAAGATAATAGCCAATTTAGAGTGGTAATTCATCCTCACAAATCAACCATAAATAAAATTTGTGAAAATATTAGGAATGAAAATTTTACTAATTTGAAAAGTATTGATTTCAACAAGCTAAGTAGAGAAGAGCAAAAAAAAATAGAGGAATCAGTATATGCCAAGATGACTGAATTTAAGTATACACCTCTAGAGCTAGACAATACCATGCCTAGAGAATTATATGAGATAATTGAAAATAAATGGCATTATTGTCTCAAAATGGAAAAGGAGATAAGAGAATCTACTTTAGCACAAGTGATGCCCAACCTAACAAGAGGTCAAATAAAAAAGGCTAATAAGAAACATAGTGGCAAGTTCACACCAAAGTATAGACCCTTTAGCTTCCTACAAAACAAGATTGAAGATGTTGTTAGTAAGTACACAAAAATATGGAAGTTGATATATGATTTGACTACTGTCAAGGATGGAGAAGCAAATCCCCTTGAGGGAAAAAACACTAAACAAGAAGATAAGGTAGTGCCTAGTGAAAAAGAGAAGGTAGAAGAAAAGGTTACAAATAAAGGAGAAGAAGATAAGTAGGAAGAATTAAAAAAAGATGAAGAGGGGAAAGAAAAACGTGAGGAGGAGGAGACACAAAAACAAGATGAAATGGAAACAGCTAAGTAGGAGCAGCAACAAGACCAGAGTGTGCAAGACACACAATTTCCACCTCCTAGCCCTCCTTATGTAACCATCACACCTGTAGACACTATAACTATAAAAGGATGTTCCTGATACTTCTGGTCAGAACATCAATCCTTTAACTACAGAGGATCTCAAAAAGATCCTTGACCAATCCACACAACAAGAAAAATTATGTACAAATTTAGATTGGTCAGTGTGGATGAATTACAAAAGGTAGCAACTAACACAACTAAAGATAAGGTGAATTGACAAGAACCACCTTCCATCATCTCTATAGCTACTAGTGGTCAACTTCAAATGCAAATAGTTGTTACATCAAGAATAGTTGACACCATAGTGCAGAAGCCAAGTGCAGAAGGAGACAAAGCTATAGAACAAATAGGATAGACTATTACATCTGATCCTAAAGCAAAGACACAAGGTGCACCTCCTCACATTTTTATAATTGAACAAGGTAGTAGACAAGAGGAGAAGGAAGTAGATAAAACCCCTAAAGAGGAGGAGGCAATAAAAACATTGATAAATTTTCCTACCTCAGGGACTCCTCCAAAACAGTCAAGCAATGATGCAATGCCACTAGAAATGTCAGCACCAAGATCAAGTACTACAAAAGTTGCAAGGGCACTTCACTATGGAGACCCTGAATTAGATGAGGAGATAGTCATACCTAGTTATGACTCAAAAACAATAAGCATTGGTCAAATAACTGAGGTGCAAGAAGCATTGAATAGAAGAAAGAGGCAAGAGATACTCAGGAAGGAGTATAAATAAAAACAAGTATTACATGAGATTAAGGACATCTTTATGGATGCCTTCAACTTGTAGTCACCAGATGAGACAAAGCATATAATGGAACAATTGTTAGATATTGTTGATCAGGTAACAAATAAAGACAAAGAAACTAATGTAAAACTTATGGAATGCTCTGAAAGGAAATTCCAAGGGAAAGTAAATGAGAAAAAATCTAGTGAAATTGCACTTTCCCAGGTTGAATTGGCAAAGATGATTGACAAAGTGAAAAAGGCACTTGAGAATATATTCTCATTGTACAAAAAGCTATGCGACTTTTCATACTTCACACAGGAGACAAGCCAAAAAATAATGAGTCTGGAGAGGAATCTAAAGATTTCAAGCATGCAGCTAGATAAAGATCTAGCTCAAAGTGAGAAGCACTTTAATCAAATGCTTTACACCCAAAAGGAAGAGCCATGTTGATAGCAGAAGAGGTCACCATCAAGGCAAAACTGATGTAGCTCCAATCTTCCATTAACCCACATTTGAAAGAACTCCATAAAGAACAAGCCTATGCTAAAACTATTCTAAAGAAAGATCTTAATCTTTCTACTTTAGATGGACTTGTTCACCTTACTGCAGATACAACCATCCAACACAAGTCATTGGAAATTGTTTTGCATAATTAGGATGCAGCTCTCAAGATGATTATGGAAGTAAATAGTGCATTTTTGGTGAAATATGGTCTTAACCCTTAGTATCCTTTGACATTTGTGTCAAAAAGGGGGAGATAAATAAAAAAAGGGGAGATATAATAAGAAGAAATATAATAAGGGAGATATAACAAAGGGGGAGATACATTGTATAACACAAGTATAGAGTATAGAAATAGGGCACAGCTAAAGAGTATCAAATATATCAGAATTTTTGCTATAGGAATGGATAGAAAAATAAGCTTAGGGGGAGTTATAAGAATTTTAAGGTATTTTAAGGTATATTGTTCCTTGTAAAAATTTTGAAATAGTTTTGAGATTTTGTGTATACGTTGAACATAATGAATGATGTACTCATAAGGTGAGATAAATAATGCTTAGTTAAGTGTTTTTGACACTCATGTCAAAGGGGGAGATTCTTAATCTCAGAATGGTTTTAACATTTGAATGCCAACACACTTAACCACTTTCTACACAAAAGCTGAGTACACTATGTATTCCAAGGCACAACATGTGTCGAGTTAGAATTCCAACAAGTGTCAAGTGATCTTCAGGTGCTGAGTGATCTTTAGGTGCCGAGTGAAGATCAAGTGTCGAGTGACTTCAGGTGCTAAGCATGACACAAGTGTCGATTAATATATAGGTGCCAAGTCATAGATGATGCCAAGTAGGATAGAATCACTACAGGAGCCGAGTGAGCTAGTTTCCTTATATGTGTCAAGCATCAAGAATTAGAAAGTGTTGAGTAACACAAAATGCATATATGAGGTTGAGAAGGCACAAACTCAGATGTAAACCATTTTTATGGCCGACATATGATGAATCCCAAAAGAATCTAAGTGATAAGATTGAATCTTTTGTACTTCCTATGCAATCTACATGCAGTCAATAAGAAAAATGAAGGCATGCAACCAATAATAAAAGTGCAAGAAATGAGTGGGAAATAAAGATTCAATATGGATTGTAGATCCATACCTAACCTTAAGTCTTCAAAATTCTTTATAAGGAAGACAAAATCTCATTATGTATATGAGAAAAATATAGTAAAATTCAGAGTGAAGAGTGAAAAGACTTAGAGGAAGAGAGTAGCAATTAGATATTTAGTTGATTAGAAAAAAACAAGGGATACAAATAGATATCAAATTTTAGAGAATCAAGGTTAGAGAGAGCAGATCAAGTGCTTGAATTCAGCAATCAATGATTGTAAGCTATCACATTTATTATACCTAATACTCTCTAGCAATTGTATTAGAAAGGAAATCCTATGTTGATAAGTTAGCTTAATAGCTAGGTTGTTGATCCTTTGAAGAGGTGATTAAATCCTTTAACAAGATGACACTTAATGAAAAGTGTTTGTAAATCCTTTAACTAGGTCACTATTGATACAGTGTAAAGCCTTTAATAGGGTAGGCCTTTCATAGGGCAGACCATCAGAAGTGGTCAAAACCATTATTGCTACAGTGATTTTGTGGGTATTATCCCCACCCCAATTTTGCCTTCTTAGTCCTAGAGGGTTTCTGGGTTACCAACATCTAGTGTTATGTGTTGTTGATGCATGTGTTTACTTCATGTTTATTTCATATGTTTACATGCATGCAATCTACTTTCAGTTAAAATTTTTAATGGATAAAGAATAATAGTTCTGATTCACCCCCCCCCCTCTCAGAAGCATTCTTCCCATTTGAATATTGCAACAATATATATATATATATATATATACATATACATATATATATATATATATATGTATATATATATATATATATATATATGTATATATATATATATGTATATATATATATATGTATATATATATATATGTATGTGTATATATATATATATATATGTGTATATGTGTGTATATATATATATATATATATATATATATATATATATATATATATATATATATATATATATATATATATATATATATATAAAGACAAATTCAAAATCCTCAACAAAATCAAATTAGAATATTGAGCTTAATGAAAAATTAAACTTGATTTAAATATAATCCTAACTCTAATTCAAAAGGTTGAGAGGTTAATAAGTATGAGGAAGAGAGAAAAATAGAGTATTTAGGGAAAGCAAGAGAGAGAGAGAGAGAGAGAGAGAGAGAGAGAGAGAGAGAGAGAGAGAGAGAGAGAGAGAGGGCATGTAATAGATAGATATGTCGATGGGGGAAGACAAAGGGATGGAGATAGAGAGAGGATATTTATGTTTGAACACTTTCTCACTCACACTATCCCTCTTATTTCACTACTCCATAAGAAAGTGATAAGGGAGCTGGTCTAGACATAATATAGAGAGAAAATAATGAGAGGCCAAAGACAGATGACACAAAGTTCAAGCATGATGCTAATTAGTGTTTCAAATGTAGACACAAATAATAATGGGGGAGAGAAAGAGAGGGAAACAAAGATGAGAGAGGGATGTGTATATAGATGCACACACATGTGTTTATGTACACACACTCACATATTTATATATAAAATCAAATGTGTGTGTGTGTGTGTGTGTGTGTGTGTGTGTGTGTATGTGTGTGATTGACTATATACATATGTGTAGTTTATATTAAGTTTACATACACATGTCCACATATATACTAAGCTAAATTAAAAATCCTTAACAAATTGAGCTAGACCATTGAACCTGATGAAAAATCAAAGTAGATTTAACTATTATCATAATATTAATTCAAATTAATACACAAACTTAAATATAACACAATTAATGAATTAACCTAACCCTAATATTAACACTGATTATATAGTAAGCCATATTTTATTCATAACAATACACAATAATTAAGCCCACTACTAGATTTAATTTAACACTTAATACAATATTGAAATCAAATCCTACATGACATGAGAGAGAGAGAGAGAGAGAGAGAGAGAGAGAGAGAGAGAGAGAGAGAGAGAGATGAGGTAGATATATATAGATCAACTAATTAATGGAAATAGAGAGTGAGAGGAGGGAGATAAGAGAAATGGTGAAGGAGAGAGTGGTAGATCAGTTACATAGAGAGAATGGGTAGGGGGAGAGAGAAAATTTAAAATAGAAAGAGGATAATTATGGTTCAAAATATACATGTATATTGTGGTGGGTTAAGGAGTGGAGTAGGGAGAGATATAAATTAAAGTATATGTTGTGACATGTGTGTGTGTGTGTGTGTGTGTGTGTGTGTGTGTGTGTGTGTGTGTGTGTGTGTGTGTGTGAAAGAGATTGTGTGAGAAGGAAGAGAGACTAAGAAACATGAGTTACATATAGAGATAGAGGATGAGGGCTAAACAGATATGAGAGAGAGGTAATTATGAAGGCACATGTGAGATAGAGATGAGAGAGAAATAGGAGAGGGTGAGAGATATTATGTAGAGATAGTGAGAGGAGTTAGGGGAAAGAGTGAGAGAGAGAAATTAGAGAGAGAGAGAGAGAGAGAGAGAGAGAGAGAGAGAGAGAGAGAGAGAGAGAGTATTTATGTTTCTACACTTTGTCACTCACCCTATCCCTAGCTCTTATTTCACTACTCCACAAGAAAGGGATAAGGGAAATGTGTTAGACATAATGTAGAGAGAAAACTATGAAGGGCTGAAGATATATGACACAAAGCATAAGCATGATGATAATTAGGGTTTCATATATAGACACAAATAATGATGGGGGATAGGGAGAGGGATAAACAAAGATGAGACAAGGATGTGTTTATAGACACACACACACACACACACACACATATACATATATGTATATCTACACACACACACACACACAAAAAAAAATGCACACACATATAAATTTATATATATAATCAAATGTGTCTGTGTGATTGACTATATACATATGTGTAGTTTACATTATGTTTGCATACACATGTCCACATATATATTAAGCTAAATAAAAAAATCCTTAAACAAATTGGACTAAAACATTGAACCTAATGCAAAAATATAGTAGATTTAACTATAACCCTAACATTAATTCAAGTTAATATCAAAACCTAAATATAACACAATTAAAAAATTAACTTAGCCCCAATGTTAACACTAGTTCTATAGTAAACCATATTTTATATCTAGCAATATATGTATGTGGTGGTGGGGGAAGGAGGGAAATAGGGAGAGAGATAAATAGAGAGCATAGATGGAGATATGTATGTGAGAGAAAGAGATTGTGAGAAAAGGAAGAGAGAGTGAGAAACATGAGGTACATATAGAAATAGAGGATGAGGAATAAAGAGACATGAGAGAGAGGTAACTATGAGGAGACATGTGAGATAGAGATGAGAGATAAGTGGAAGAGGGTGAGATATTATGTAGAGATAGAGGGTAAATATTGGGGGGGGGGGGGTCGGGAGAGAGAGAGAGAGAGAGAGAGAGAGAGAGAGAGAGATTGCTTAGAGGAGATGGTGAGAGAGGGAATACAATAGAATAGAAGGGGAAATAAAATAGATGAGGAGGGGGAGAGATTATTAGATAGGAAAGATGATGAGAGGGCCTAGAAAAAAGTAGAAGGGTGAGTTGGGAGTAATGGTGATATGTGGGAGAAAAAAAGAAGGGGGGAGAGTATAGAGACGAGAAAAAGAGAGGGAAGAGGAAGAGAGAGAGAGATATGAGAGAGAGGTTGAGTATTAAGATAATTAAGGCTTGAGAGAGAGAGAGAGAGAGAGAGAGAGAGAGAGAGAGAGAGAGAGAGAGAGAGAGAGAGTTAAAATCCTACTAGAAATCCTAAACCTATTTGAATATCAATGAACAAGCCCAACCCAAAGGGTACAATAAATTAAACCCTAAACCAAATTGAGTTTAGACATTAATTGTAACCCTTACCCAAAATTAATCCTCAATACCATCAAATTCATTCCTTACTTTAAACATAATAAATACTAAAATATAATTGAGTTGTAACATATAAAAAAATCATAATAAAGTCAAATGTATAATACAATTTTAAAAAATTATGCTATCACATTTATATATAATAAATTATACAATTTAAATCTTAACACATGTCCCTAAATATCTCGACTTTCACATTTAAAAATTGAAACGTTTATATCTCTTGGCTTCCTCTATATAATATAATATTTATATAGCTAATTTATATCATATCTAAAGCTATCATACCTCCTTTCTCTTATATCTAGAGAAATAGTTTATTCATGGATTTATCCTATCATGTGTTAATTTATGATTGATAAGCCCACAAATAAATATGTCTTAGATACAAAATGAAGGAAATTTCTATATCTCTTTTTTAGATATATCGTGTAAATAGACCTTTGACATTTAATATAATTGATAAGTTGGAGATAATTTCCACAGTATGTCAAATTGTGATATTGTGACCTTTAAAATCACATAGTTAAATCCTGATAGCAATATCACACTTTAATATGGTGTTTTCATGTTAAGAATGTCATTCTAGCTAACTACAAAATCAAAAAATTAAGACTACGCTGATAATCAACTTTGTCAATTTCTACAAGCTTATAAAAACCATTGGGAGCCAAAACCATGTAAATTCTACACAACGTTAAATGGAATACTAAGATAGATTGTCAATAATTTTATTAACAACCTAAGGTATTAATATAGGTACCTTTCTAGTTTATTAACAAATTTAAGTATCAAACTTATGGTTTTATAACAAGAGTTGTAGGGCAGCCAAGTTCCTGCCAGAACTGGTAGGATGATTTTGGTTAGTTATGAGCTATAGACAATGTCTAGTGAGTTAAGAATGAATTATAGTACTTTTAAGCATACATAGTAAAGAAAAAAAAGATACACATTTACTTGCACAAGGGAAATGAAATTTAATATATAACACACTAATGTTAGCCAAAGATCTCAGGCTTTAGGATAGATATACCATACGAAATTGTAAATTAACATGTAACAAATTAAAGTCAGCCAAAGATCTCAAGCTTTAGGATAAGTATAGTGTACAAAATTCATAGTAAAAAATTCTATTGATGTTGCTACAATAAAGAGCAGTGATCTATTCTCCAAAAGTTCAAATCTTTTGATTTAAATAAGTGTGCTGCTATAAAACTGTCCTATATTTTTTTTGACAACAAAGTGAATTTATTCATATACACATGTTGCTTGGGACTTGTCAAACTATAGGAAAAAGTCCTCCATGGTCCATGACATAGTTTAGTTTAAGCTTTACTAAAATCTGCTAGGAAGTTAGCAGAGTATCAGCAGACCAAAACCTGTTGATTCTTTCACCAAAAAAAGAAATTTAGAAGATAGTCATTGCATGCTCCCTCTATAGGGGCTCACAACTTTAAGCACAATCCAACCAATCCTATCAGATGGGTTGTCCAAATATGTTAGTTTAGAAATTGTGAAATCCCATAAAATGAGCCGAGACCATGTATCACTACATAGTAGTAGCTAATATTTTTATCACTTCCACCAAAATGTGATGAAGGCCTTTATTTAGGAAAATATGAGAAATCCATGTTATTCATGGAAAAATATCCAAACTGAGAAACAACAAAGGCATTGACATGGCAGCCATTTTCTTCAACAACATGAGCTTGAAAGCAAGGCATTGAAAGGTAAAAATAATGCCTTCTAAACATCAATAGGATTTTTCTGTCATAAGTCATCGATTAAGGAAAACTCTTCAATGAAAAAGTTCAAGTTTTGTTGTAAGCTCGATGTACCAAATATTAGAGAATAGATATTGAAATAAACTCACCAATAAACTCACCTTCAACTGCACCGTATTAATTTAGTTCTTGTCCAAGTGAAACAAAACCTATTTTGTTTTTCTAAGTACCTAGCAATAATGAGAGAAACTAGTACAATGTGCTTGGCATTTCAAGATAAGAACCCAATCTCGTATTCAAACACTTATAGGGATAATAAACAAGTTGAGGTCTTACGTGAACATGTCTCACCCGCATGCCAAAGCATTAACATATTTGCAATGTATGAAGGTTGACTTGGAAGCTCTAGGTTGTTAAAATTGGCAAGATTGAAGAGAGCCTGTGGTAGCCACCTCAATCCCTAGCTCATTGAGATTGTCTCTGAACAATTGGGCATTTTTAATGCTAGAGTTCAAATTAAGGTTTCTGAATAAAAATAGATAACTTTTGAGCCTTTTGCACAATTGGCCATACCTAAAACATTACCATCTGAATTTCAGCACTAACTAGCTCAGCTCTATTTAACAATCTATTCTACAAATCCAAGCAATGATCCACCAAAAAACCAGCACATCGTCCCTGAGCTACAGTCAAGTCTAAAGAATATATACTCAGTAAATATATACAACTAAATTCAAACCTGCTCTTGTATTGACATAGTGAAGAATAGTGGTGTCGTTGTTAATTCCAGCTCCAACGTATAGTTAGCAGTTGATTGCCCTAGTCGTGCGTAGCTTTTTCTTATAGTTTCATTCTTGGATAACTCAATGTTATTCCACTGCATATTTCTAAATAAACACCATCGATTCTCAAACTGTTGTTTCATGCGCTGAACTACAGTTGAAAGTCGTGGTAGGATTTATTTTAATTGAACATTGTTTGCTATTTATATTTATCTCCAAAATACAGAGTTTCTTCAATTCAAGAACAGAGACATTGTTCTTCTTCTTATTGTATGAGAAAATTGAAAGCTCTGATGGCAAGAACAGGCAGACTGAGAAATTTGCTACAGTCAATTTGTTTTGATTATAGATGTTGACAGACATTTGGATTGAATAAAAAGATTAGTTTTAACAAATGAAGCCACACCTACACTATGCCAGTAGACTTTGAGCATTTTCGTCACCAGAACATTGGTTAAATATATATTCTACATGGTAGTCTGCCTGACACCATTCTAAAAATCATTTTGAGATGCCCAGTGTTCCTTTTGACCTGTGCGCTACGGCTATTCCGAGGATTGGGCTTGTCAGGCTGCATTTTTATGTTCTTCTCAGTTCTTGTTTTATGTGCCTTCTCTTGCCTCGTATTTTCTTTCTGAAAATTTATCAGCAGCAATGACATTGTAAAAAATTATTTTTAATAGCTTTTACCATTAATTAATATGCAACTTTGATTCAGTAAACATTAACATAAATATATCTGGTTAAAAAGCTGAGTGGTGATTGGTCTATTGGGTATGGATTAATAACTATTTAGTAAAAGCCCTCCGCTATCGTCACTGCCATGCATGGCAGGAACTAAAATTACGTCCGACTGACTAAATAGATTAAGTATAAAATATCGTAGGTCAAACAGAGTAAATTAATAATTTTTTAAAAATGTTCAATTGAAAATAAATTGAATATAAAACATAACAGGTCAGGTAAAATCAATTAATAATTACAAACAATTGATAAAGGATTTTGACTTTAGCGGGTGTGGAAGAACAGCGTTACCTTCTCCACGGGTCAAAAGAAACGCGAATTTGAAGGGACGCTATTCGGACTTGTTCAGTGCGTTACATGCCTTTGTGCGACAAAAGTTTTGAATAATTCCTTCTTGAATTTACATTATGCAACTATTCCCATCCTCAATGCTTCTCTATAAATATTGCCTCTCTATAAAGTTTTATATACCATCTTCATCTTCTCTCCCAACAAATTTGTTTCTCTTCAATTGCTCTTTTGTTTCTGAAGAGGAGTTTATTTACAACCTGAACAACTTTATTTCTGAAAGAATACTCTCCAGCAGCGAATGTGGTGGCATTCAAGCTAATGAGAATCATGATACTTCTTCTGGTTGTAACCCTTCTATTTAGCCTTCAAGTTTCTGCTCGATATAATCTTCTTAAGGCAGAAGCAAATAAAGACGCAGAGGCCATCTCCAACAAGGGAAATAACAATCTGTTTCAAGTTGTGGAAAGACTACCATCATGCATCAATTGTGCAAGCCATATTCCAGATCCTAAGTGTTGTAAATAATTATAAAGGAGAGCTGTATAAGGAAGTCTGTCATTCAGACTCATGTGTACACTAAAACTTTTATACAGGTCCAATGACCTAACTCATTTTCTCCTCATGAAGAACATGAGTATTAATTAATTATTTCATTAAATTTTATTCTTCTGTAATTTGTGGTGATGGCCATATTTGTTAAGTATTGCAATACAGTCTCTGAGAAAAAAGGATTCATCAAAAGTACATACGTTTATTTAATTATTTAATTATTTAATGAATTTTATGTTTGAATGTGAAATTTAATTTTTGTTAAATAATCTATTATTTATAACCATTGCACATGAATCAGGTTAGTAGTGGAATTAAAAGCTTTTGCTAATTACCTTCTTTGTCACCTCTCTACAACAATTGAATTGGAAAGCATTTAAATGAGGCCACAATAGATAATATATGAGTCTCAAAATATGGTTTAAAATCATCGTTTCACAAGATTAAGGAATGTATTGTTGGAAACATGTGGAAAAGAGAAATAAAATTAACCAATAGTAATAAGAAATGAAAATACTATCTAACATCTTCAAATCAGAAGTTGAACTATATTAGCTATTGAATAGCTTGTAATTCTTTTTTAACATTTAGAATGGAGTATTGATCAATTCAAATAAGAGTCTCAAGTTATTCATGAAATGAAAGAACAAAATTAGAACTTTAATTAAGAAAGTTGAATCTCAGAAGAGTGGTCCCAACCAAAAGCATCACTGCTAGAGAGCGGTGTGGCTAAGAGCATGTATGGGAACGACGAGCAAAATTGCTACATCCTTGACGTGACTGCAAGGAGGGGTACGGTTGCCAGAGGTCAAATCCGAGCTATCATATAGGCTCCTCTTGTTGCTCCTGCTATAGGTTGGTCCTCTGCACACTCAAACCCCAAATGGGTGTTTCCTTAGCTAGACTTGGCCATTTCTCCTCCCAGGCTTGAGGGAGAAAAAGATGAAGATAATGCTACTGTTGCTGACGATGAATGGGCTCCCCCTAAGCTGTCTTCTCACCCCACCCTCGGGTGGGGCTCTGATGGTAAGGATGCTCCCTCGGCTGGTGCTGCACTGGCAGCTTGAGGAATTTTATGGCTGTATGAACTCGCGGAGTGATCCTGTTTTCTCGAACCCTTTTTTTGTGAATATGTAACTTTATTATATATTTTTTAATATAAGGAAGGGACTATTCATGTAAAAAAAAGAAGATGAATCTAAAAGGATCTTATTTTGAAAAACTAATAGGAATATAAATATTAAATAAAATAATTTATTTCTTAAATAAAATAGAAAACTAATCCAATGGAATGTAATACTCAAAATGCAAGGGAAAAACACACTAACTTTTTTCTTTTAAACAAGTTTTACAAGTAAACTAGATAACTTATTTATTGAGTTATTCTTTAAATCAACACTTTGTCCAAAAATTTATAGGGCCTCCTTTTCAAAACATAACTAAGATATAAACATGATTTATTTTAAAAGAAAGTACCTTTCTTTCTTACTAATAATTTTAGAATATTAATACAAGAAAAAGCTACAACATTTTTTTTACTCATTCTTTAAACTTAGTAGTACATTAAAGCATGCAAACAAGATGAAACTTTCTCCCCCAATAATATTACAAACATAATATTTAGAGCAACATTTTTGTCCCTTTTGAATGATATAACAAAAACTACAAATAAAAATCTCTTCTTTAACACAAGAATGTTAGAAAACTCTTTTCCAATACTTTTTTGAGCAAAGCATCATATTTGAACAATATGCATAAGCAACCTCCTTTCTTGTCCTTCTTCCAATATGGACTCCAATCCAAAAAAATTGCATTAACCACAACCAACCCTAGAAGCTCAATTCCCAACCTAGTCCTCTATGAGGCCATCCCCAAGCTTTGAGAATTGTGGCTAAATGGGTTACAAACAATACAAATGCAAAACACAACAATTAGAATAATAAGCTCCCTTAAGTTTGAGATTTAAAATTGGGTCACCTAAGAACCCATAGAAAATGGTGAAGGTAGATCTATCAAAGAGTAGACATCCATGTACAATACCAATAAACAACTATGAAATTTGTTGTACTTTTAAGGCTACAATAACATATTTTTCCTTCACAATCTTCTAATTATAACCCAAAACTACAAGACTAACTAGTATGGCCAAATGGAACCCATGCTCCATAAAATTAATCTCTTATCCAAGAGAAGAGGTTTTCAACTACAAAGGCAAGCCAAACTAACCCCTTCACCCAAAAGGCCACTACTTCCCTCACAAGCATGGGTGATGCCTTGCACACCCATAAACAAAATACAATAACAATAAAACCAAGGAAAATACAATGCAAGAAAACCCTCATACTCATCACATACAAACATATACAAAACAAGAAATGTATTTAGAGTCCTACATATTCATTTTAAAACAACAAAAACAACAAAACTAAAATAGGAAGAATATTTCTTTCATGAAAAAAGAAACAATCTTCAATCTGATGCAATGAAAAATAATTTTTGAGAGATTCTTTCCACTTTTCTTTCTCCTTATCTTTCTTGAATGCAAAAACCCTTAGTGTTGATAAAAATTGAGAGTGAGTGAACATCCACTAAATCCCACAAATCCCACTAAAAAGGCCTCAAAATTAATACTGAGCCACTATCTATAAACATGAGCTAATTATAGGTCGTTCCCCTTCCCTCTTGTCCCCTCTCATAAATGAGAGTTTGGCAAGGAGTATGGGACAAGTTAAGTTCATTTGGACTCCACAATTTTTGTCACTTTTAGAAACTGACCCTTTTGTAGTATCATAAATGTCATCTAGACATCCTTATGGCCAAAATCTAACCACTAACTCATAATACCCCAACATGGATAGTTAATTTTTACTAGAATGGTGCCCTAGGTCACTTTTAAGCCCACTAAAGTCCACTTAAAGTTTAACTATGATTTGTGTGATGATGGGACCACATTTGAGTCTTTCTAAACAAGTATATTTACTTAAGTAATCTACTAGGTCTACCCTAGTGTAGGTAACTCTTGACAACCCTAACTGACATGTCAGTACCACATACACAATATAACTATCAAATAATAAATCAAAAATACATTTCACATTTACAAGTGACATGTCAAATTTACATAATGTAATTCAATATAATAACAGTCATTCACATCATGTATACAAAACAAAATACATCACAATGAGGTTTAAATATCTTCATTAGGTTAAACTTTTCCTTCACAATTTACACATAGGTTTAACTTTGGTTCTTTGATTAAATTCTAGGGTTACTTTCCTACACACTAAATCCATGTATCAATATCCCAAGGAAAATGTATATATAAAATCAATGGTACATAATTTAAAGTTTACATTGGAATTCATAATTCATAATAAAATAATAATTCATTTCAAAACCACTTTCATAATTCAATTCACATGTAAGGAAAACACACATCTATAGTAAAACTTAGTTTGAAATTAAAATCTACATGTTAATCATGCAATTCAATTAACATCATTCAACTTTAAGACATATGCAAGAATCCAAATCACCATAAGCTATCTTATTGACATTGATCTGTTCTTTAATACATAATTCACCTATCCTAATTAATGTTAAAATCAACATAACCAATTATCATTATAACCTTGCATTCCTTGTAACCCTAGTCACCTTTCAAATATCACGCATTCTTTTAACACTTTTTGAATCGTCCTATCTGGATCGATTCACCAAATACTAAGAATTATCTAGATCAATTAACTAAAATGCATTATTAACATTATCTAATTATCATCGTAAGGTGGATGAAAAGAAGATAAGGAAAATGCCCTAAAATCACTTCAATTAACTAATGAAAAGTATATGAATAGCTATGTTGACATTAACTTATTAATCATCCAAAATATGAGTCACATCACACTTTATTCCTTCATTCTCTATCAACGCAATAAATGTCCATGAATCATTGTCATACCAATTTAACATCTCAGATCCTTATATTATCAAAAACTATAAAATGAGTCATTCCACCATGAGGTATCGACTAATATTAAATTTAATTGTAATAAAGATTGATTCTATCAAAATATTTAGTATTTAAAAAAAAAAAGATTTTTGTAACTATAATATCAATACTTAATGCAATCCTACAATTCTTGTTTGAGTCATCCACAAGTTATTCATATCAAGTAAGAGTAATAATTCAATCCTAATATTTTATTTCTTATGATCATTATAAAAAAATATGAGATTTTTTTCTACACATATATTAGGTACATCGAAAGGGCTTGTCATGAAGTCATGGTGTCTATTAGTGTCAAACACTTAGTCATTCACAACACAAGATTATTTAGTCATCACTATGACTGAGTCATCGCATATAGGCCAATCTAACTATTGAATACATGTAAGTATTCGAAGACATGTGCCAAGTAATAGTTACTATAGAGCAAGATAATGGTCTTCGAGTACTTTAGTGATAGTTGAGTATGTCAGGGATAGAAGTTGATGTCAAGTGATACAAAGGTCAAGTTATCAAGTTCATGTCGAGAATAGTTAAGGCTAGGGGACAACATAATGAAATAGTTTATGCTAAGTATTAAGTGTTAGTATGATATAAGTGTTGAGTAATAGAGTTTCACATTTTATTTTGGAATGAAACAAAATCTTATACTAATCATTTTTTTGAGATGGAAACATATTTTGAAGATCAAGAAGGTGATTACACATTTAAAGAAATACCATTAATCTCTAGATGAGGCAATCCACCAATCAAAAAAATGCAAGGACTAAGAGGCAAAAGGATTGTTCCTAGATCATTGATAGAAACAATTCATGCATGGATTTATCCTATCATGTCAATTTATGATTGACAAGCACAAAAATAAAGATGATTTAGATACAGAACTAAGGCCAATTGTATATCTCTTTTAGATATGTCCAGTAAATAGACCTTTGACCTTTAATATGATGTTTTCCAGTTAAGAATGTCATTCTAGCCAAACAAGAGTCTCATTGTTGAATTTGTGGGTTGAATGTATGAATCTGGCTCTCCTCGATCAATAAAAAAATGTGGATTTGAAGGGACGCTATTTATGTTTGAATTGATGAAACCTTCGGACCTGTTCAGTGCATTACATGCCTTTGTGCGACAAAAGTTTTGAATATTTCCTTCTTGAAATTACTTTATTTGTGAAAGAATACTCTCTAGTAGTGAATATGGTGGCAATAAGCTAATGAGAATCATGACAGTTCTTCTTGTTGTAACTCTTCTATTTAGTCTTCAAGTTTCTGCTCGATATAATCTTCTTAAGGCAGAAGAAAATAAAAATGCAGAGGGCATCTCCAACAAGGGAAATTACAATCTGTTTCAAGTTGTGGAAAGATATCATAAACCATATTGTGCAAGCATAGCTGTATAAGGAAGTCTCTCATTCAGACTCATTTGTACACTAAAACTATTATACTGGGTCAATGACCTAACTCATTTTCTCCTGCTAACGAACATGAGTATTAATTGTTTCATTAAAATTTATTCCTGTGTAATCTTTGTTGATGGCCATATTTGTTAAGTATTGTATTACAATCTTTCAGAAAAATGAAATCCAAAGTACACACTTTTACTTAATTATTTAATTAATTTATGTTTCATGGTTAAATTAATTTTTTTTTAAATTCCATTATTTATAACCATTGCACATGAATCAAGTTAGTAGCGGAATTAAAAGCTTTAGCATTTTCAAACCAATTACCTTCTTTGTTCACGTCTCTACAAAAATTAAATTGGAAAGCATTTAAATGAGGCCACAAAAGAAAATATATGTCTCAAAATATGATTAAAAATAATCTTTTCACAAGATTAGGGAATGTAATGTTGGAAAAATATGCCGAAAATAAAACTAAAAATATCGATAGTAATAATGAAAAGAAAATACTATCTAATATTTTCAAATTAGAAGTTGAACAATATTAGCTATTGAATAGCTTGTAATTCTTTTTAATTTAGAATATAAGATTAATCAATTCAAATCAAAGTCTCAAAAGTGAAAGAATAAAATTAGAATCTACAATCATAGATTAAAGGAATTGAAAAATTGATTCTAAAAAGATCTTATTTTGAAAAACTAATTAGAATGTAAATATTAGATTAAAAAATCAATTTCTTAAATAAAATAGACAACAAATTAAGTGGAATGTAATACCAGAATGTAATGTAATATCCAAAATGCAAAGGCAAAACACAGTAACCATTTTGAAAAAAAAAAAGTTTCACAAGTAAAGTAGAAAAGTTGAGTTATTTATTTATTTTTTAAATCAAGACTTTGTCCAAAAAAATTATGGGGCCTCATTTTCAAAACATAAATAAGATATAAACATGATTTATTTTTAGAGAAAGTACTTTTCTTGTTTAGTAAGAATTTTAGCATCTCAATATGAGAAAAAAGCTACAACTTATTTTTCTATACTCATTCTTTAAACTTAGCAGTACACCAAACCATACAAACAATGAAACTTTATCCTCCAATAATATTAGAACCATAATATGTAGAGAAATAGATTTTTCCCTTTGGAATAACATAACAAAATCTACATAAGACGATCTCTTCTTTTATACAAGATATTTAAAGAACTCATGTACAATACTTTTTGGAGCAAAACATCATACTTGAACAATATGCACAAACAATGTCATTTCTTGCCCTATTTCCAATATGGATTCCAATACAACAAACCTACAATAACCACAACTTACCATGGAGGCACACCTCCCAACTTAGGCCTCTATGAGGCCGCCCCTGAGCTTGGAGAATCATCGCTAAATGGGATACAAACAATATGAAATATACAAATGGAAACCACAACATTTACAATAATGAGCTCTCCTAAGTTTGAGCTTCATAATTGGGTCATCTAAGAACCCATAGAAAAGGGTAAAGGTGGACCTATCAAAGAGGAGACTATCATATAGTACCATTAAACAACCAATAATTTTGATGTATTTTCAAGGCTACAATAACACATTTTTCCTTCACAATCTTCTCAACTTATAACCCTAAAATACAAGAATAACTAGTATGGCCAAATGGAGCCCACACTCTATTAAATTCCTATCTTCTCCAAGAGAAGAGGCGCCAAACTACAAAGACAAGCCTAGTTAACCCCTTCACCCATAAGGTCATTACTTCCCTCCCAAGGGTGTGTAATTCCTTGCACACCCATAAACAAAATACAATCAAAATAACAACAACAAAAATGAAATGCAAGAAAATCCTCATGCGCATCACATATAAAACATCTGCAAAATAAGAAATGCATTTGCAGTCCTTCATATTAATTTTACAACAACAAAAAATAAGTTACAAAAGGCAAGAGTATCTCCTTCATGTCAAGTGAACCAATCTTCAATCCTATGCAATAGAAAATGTGATTTGAGAAGATTTTTTCCCTTTTCTTTCTCATTAGATTTCTCCAACTCCAAAATGCTAAGTGTCTCTAAAACTAGGGAATGAGTGAACTCTCACTAAATCCCTTAAGGCCACCATAAGGGCTTTGGAATTTGTAGCCAATCACTAGCTATAAATGTGAGTTGATTACAAGTCCTTTCCCTTCCCTCTTGCCCCCTCTCATAAATGAGAGTTTGGCTAGGAATGTGGGACAAGTTAAGTGCATGCGGTCTTCTCCATTTTTCTCTCTTTTGAAAAGTTTCCTTTTTGGAGTGTCATAAATATCATGTAGATATCCTTATGGCCAAAATATAACCCCTAAATCATAGTACCACAACATGATTAGTTAATTTTGGCTAGAATGGAACCCTGGGGTCACTTTTAAGCCCACTAATGCCCACTTAATGTTTCCCTATGGTTTGTATGATGATGGGACAACATTTCAGTCTTTCTAAACAAGTGGAATTACTTCAACTACTAGGTCTCCCCTATGTCAGGTAACTCTTTCCAACCCTAATTAGTAGGTCACCACCACATACACAATAAAAGTGTCAAGTGATAATACAAAAATACACTTCACATTTACACGTGACATGTCAAATTTACATAGTGTAATTTAATATAATAGAATTTATTGACCTCATGTTTACAAAATAAAACAAATCACAATGAGGTTTAAATATCTTCATAAGATTAAAGTTTGGCTTCATAGTATACACATAGTTTTAACCTTGGATCTCCAATTGAATTCCATGCTTAATTTCTTATGCACTAAATCTAAGTATGTGTGTGTGTGTGTGTGTGTGTGTGTGTGTGTGTGTATAATCAATGGTACATCATTTAAATTTTAAATTGAAATTTATGATTCATAATAAAAATAATATTTCATCTCAAATAAACTAAATTATAATTAAATTCTCAATTAAGGAAATTGCATATCTAAACATAAAACTTAGTTTCAAATTAAAATCTACATGGAAATCATGTAATTTAATTACAATAATCAACATGAGGATTCAAGCATATAAACATAAATACATATAGAATAAATCCTAATCATCCTCATCTAACAAGATAAATCAACATGAATTTCAATTTCAAAACATCATTTAACTTTAAGGCATATGCAAGAATCCAATTCACTATAATCTATTTATTGGAATCTATCTCTACTTTAATACATAATTCACCTATCCCAATGTATGTTAAATACAACATAAGAAATTATCATTACAACCAGACATTCCTTGTAACCCTGGTCACATTTCAAATATCATGCATTTCTTAACCACTTTTTGAAACATCCTATCCAAACCCATTCGCCACTTCATAAGAATTATCCATATCAATCAACTAAAATGCATTATTAACAACATATAATTATTATCATGATTTGGATTATTAATAAGATAAGAAATATACCCTAAACTCACTTTTAAGTTAACCAATAAATTATGTATGAATAACTATGTTGACATGAATTTCATAATTATCCAAAATATGTGATACATCACACCTTATGCCTTCATTCTCTATCAATGCAATATAATTCCATGAATCATTTACATAGAAATTTAATATCTCACACTATTATATTATAACTACATAAAAAATGAGTCATTCCACCATAAATTATCAACAAATGTATCCAATCAATGATCAACCATAAGATGTATATAGAGTAACTAAAATAAATTTCACAAAATATGCAACATCTAATTTCTCCTTTGATTCTTAATTAAAAATTCCAATTCAATTTTCATCATCAAATGATCATCTAAATTTATCAAGCATATAGAGTACATTGAGGTAACCACAATTGAATAATGAACTTCTAATTAACACCCCCAAATAATTGATGAGTTATTACAATAATATAATACCTTATCACAATTATCTTCATGAATCTACTTGAACATCAATTTTCATTTATCATCCAACATTAATTTGTCAAAAAAATTCTTATCATAATACAAATCCTCCTACAAATTTTTTCAACACTTTCCACAATGGCATAGTCAGATTGTTATTAAAAATAACCTTCTAAAACAATTATTTCTATGTAACACAAAATATTATTATGTGTTCAATATGGATTATGAATTCAATCATAATATATAATTTCACATCTCACAACATTTCAACCTAGGGTAACTTCAAGGAGGTATTTTAATGAAGGTCACTCAAATTTTATAATGGCATGGAATATGATCCTTACCCATGTGAATCCAAAAGATTACTAAATGCCAACATGAATAATTCACAAAACCCTATTAGCCATGACTTTAAAAATCATGACTATCAAGTTATTACAAGGTGGAAGATGTTTGAGTGACTTTTGGAAATACAATATGGAAGTAAACTCTTTGAGGGGGGGGGGGGGGGGGGGGGAGGGGGTGAATCAACACTTAAAAATTTCAAGCTCAAAATCATTCACCATACATCCAACTCACAATCTATACATATAAACTGAAATACCAAATTGAACATATACATCGATAGCATGAAAGTAAAACATTTAACACATGTATAAAACAATATATTTGGTTACCTAGAAACCCTCTAAGGAGAAGGTAAAACTAGGGTGTGGATGACACACAAATATTGACTACTGTGGTAAAAAAGTGTATCCAATGAGGGTTACAATTTTTTGATCATGAAACATGATCTACCATGTGATAGGTCTTCCTTGTTCGAGGCTTACAAGATTGTTAGACCTTACCATATTAAAGGATTTCAGCACCCTGTTAAAAGTCTGCCTGGTAAAAGGACATTAACTTACAATGAAGTAAGCACCCTATTAAAGGATTTACAATAGCCTATCAAGACTACCCTATTAAGAGATTTAATTAATGCACCTATTATAATGTCTCAAAAATGATCCTTCAGTTAGCAGTCTAATGATTGATTTTAGATCACCTCTTTTTGATATGTACTTAACCCTTTCTGGTCATATGCATCTCTACTTTCTCCTAATTTCTTTCCTCTATTCTCCTCTAATTATGTAACTCAAATTATAACTCCTTAGTCACCACAAATCCTCTATTTGTGCATGCAAACTTCTATCCTTTCTCCTTAAACATTCATAAAATTTTTATGGTTTTTGCTCATTAGGAAGACCTAGGTGACTTAGGGTTAGGAATGAATCAATGATGGTGATTAACCCATATTACCGCTTAATCCTTCCCTTTTTCTAATTGATTGCATGTGATGTATAGAGATTCACAATTATGATTCATCCTTATCATCTAAGATCATAAAAAAATCCTTAAGTCGGCCCAAAAATAGTTTATATACAAGTTTGTGCCATTACACTCAACTATGTCAAAACTTTATAACTCGGCACTTGAAGTCACTGATGCTCAGCATCAATCGAAGCTTCAATGCTATAACTAAGCCTCTAAATTACTCAACATTTGTATAACTCGACACATACTGTCTACTTGGCACTTAAGTGACTCGGCACTTAGTAGTTACTCAACACATACTAAATATTTGTCACTTGACATATACTATATGACAAATTATGCTCAACATGTATTATGTGTTCAACATGAACTAAGTAAATGACTTAAGTATATTATCACTCATATGTCAAAATCAATATGAGATTAACAATCTCCCCCTATGATGTGAGTGGCAAAAATACTTTCTTATGCAAGGATAACTCTAGCCTTTCAAGCATAACTCAGGTAATTTCCATTTACATACAAAATTTCAAAACTTCAAAATTTTGCAAAAAGTTATGACTCATCAGTTATATCTCATAATTCAATATTGAGTAGATTTGCAAAAATTGATCTATGTACTTTTTTTTTGTCATTAACTCCTCTTTTTGTCAAAAATAGTAGCTCCTCCAAAAATATATCTCCTACGATATCTCCCTCATACTTAATATCTCCCCCTTTTCATACTAATGTCAAAGGGTTCTACACTTATAGTGTGTTGGTCAAAAAATGTTTTGTCAACCTCAAAGATAATTTTTAAAGCAACATCCCAATTGTCACAAGCTACCTCCAATGATTTGATTTAGATGGCTAGCTCAACATCAAGGTGAACTAAGCCTTCATGAGTAGAAATATATAGATCTTTCTTCATGATTGTTTCAGTGAAGGGTTGTTCCTTGTGCAATATCTCCATATGTGGAGTTAGGATAGACTGGATGCTGATCAATTTAGCCTTAATGTTGTCTTCATTTATATGTAGCACTACTAGCTGACTCTAGGAGTTTAGGAAATTACTGAAATATTGTTCACTTTAGGCTGGATACCTTGGCAGATTCATGTTGGATGACTACATATGACTCTCCAAACTCAGTATGTGGCTCCTGATTCCTATGTGAAGAGTGTTGGATTGCATAATTTGGTGTATAAAGAGAAAATATTCTCTAGTACCTTCTTCACATTGTCAATTTTGGTTGCTAACTCAACTTGTGATAGTGCAATAGCACTTGATATCTTTTCATTGACCTTACTTTGAAACTTTCTCTTAGACCAAGCAAGTAATTTCTCATTTGAGTCCAAGTCTGCGTCATTGAACTTCTTAACTAAACTAGTTAAATACTCTATGATAGGCTTGGTTTCCTTAGGTGTTGATAGGTCAAATGCATTAAGAAAAAATTCCTTAATATCTGACAAAGCTTACTTCTACCTATGCTCCCTTCTGAGTAGTTCTTGTTCCTTTTTCCATGTAAAGTCATCCTGTAGTATGCCCATCTAATCAATAGTGATGGTTTCAAGATTAAACTTTGGTAACTTAATCACTTTTTCCAAGTTCACATTACCAAATGATGTAACTTCAGCTATCTTGGAAGTGCTTTGACTTAACCTAGATGATTGTAGGGTTATAACTTCTATACTCAGCCTATGAAGAGATTGACTTAGAGGAGTAGCAATTTGTGGCAAAGTCATTAGTGTTTGTATTGCAATTTTCCCCTCAGGTTTTGTAGTCATACCTAGCTCTTCAGTCCTATCCTTTTCTTGCTCTTCATTCATAGATGCAGCTTGATATTATGTATTAGGTGTAGGAGTAGCATCTCGTAGATGTCTTGGTTGCCTTCTCAATCTCATGAACACTTATGAATACACGATTTTCACATAATTTGGCCTTGGTAGTTGATTCTACTAGTATCTTCTTAAACATTTCCTCTATAAGGGGATTGATGTTCTAAGTGACAGTATCATAAACATCTTGTATATTTATAGTATCATTGTTTGTATTCAATTCATGTTAAGGATTGGCGCTTAGCATTTGTGTATCTTGTACACTCTATTATGTCTATTGCTCATCCTCAATTGGTGCCTATGTGTCTTTGTGTGTCTTAGTGCCTTCCTCATGTGTAATTGTCTTAGTGCAAACTGTGGTAAAATTATGTACTTTTTGTTGTTCATCTTTTTCCTCTCCTACCTTGGTAGGTGTCTACACCATTTCCTTAGGTTTTTTCAAGCCATATTAATAATTTTCGAATATGAGTCATCTTCTTTACAACATCCTCAATTTTATTTTGCAATATTTTGAATGCTTTATATTTAGGTGCAAATTTTCCTGCATTTTTCTTTATTGTCTTAGCCATTGTTTCCCTCTCAAATTTTTGCATCACTTGTACAAGTGTAGTCTCTCTAATTTTTCTTTCTATGTTGAGACTGTATTTCCACTTCTCCCCAAATCTTTCACATAGATCATTTGGTAATGAGTTGGAAATCTCAATTGGAGTTTGTTTGAGTGTTGCCATCATGGCATATATTGACTACTCTACTTGGTTCATCTCAACTTTTCCAAGTTTGTCAAACTCAATATATAAGAGACGAGATAAATCAAAATTATTCCTACTGTTCTCACATAAAAATTGTCTAAATCTAAGGAAGGATGGTGACTCACCACTTTGAATTGGTTGTTGTCATCAGATTTAGTCTTCTCTTCATCAAATTCAGCTAGAGCAATATAATTTCTAGTTGGTCTCTTCTCAAGCTCCTCTTCTTTACTAATTGATCTTTCTCTCTTCCCTTTTGCATTTTCTATCTCTTGAGCCTTTTTAGTAGTAGATCTTGTGCTAGTTCGAGTTGCTTGTATTGTAGGCTTAGGTCTTAGAACCTTTTTTGGTTTGCTAACATATGGGGCTTTGGATTTCCTCTTCTTTTTCTCAGGTGCTTCATTGACTTCTTCTTCCTCAACACCTTCTTCAATTTCTATTTCTTCTACTTGATCTTCACCTTAACCTTGAGTTAAGGCTAGTGGTGCTTGAGTGGTTATATGTTCTTCTTCATAATTATCATCATGTTCTTCTTCATTTTACCCTACTCCTTCACCAAATTTCTCCTTAAGCTTCTTCACAATCTTGTTTTTCCTTTTTATGACTAAGACAATAGATTTTGCCACATAATAATTCCCAAAGGTAGTAGACTTAGTATCTACATCTTCTTTAAGTAATGATGTGATTGTTGTAGAGGCTTCATCCACATTGATCTCATAGCCTAGTGGCCTTAGCCACTGATGGGAGGCCCCTCCAACATGGCCAATCATGGCAAGAGTTTGCAATAGTGGAAAAATTTCAAATCTGGGAACCATGGGGTACAAATTGTTTATGAAGTAGCAATATTATGTTTTAATGGTGAAATATAGCATTAAAATGTATTATAAAGGCATTTCCCTTGTATTAGGAAAGAGATCTCCATGAGGAGACAATAATGCATTAAAATAGGAAATATGGTTTTGTAACCATAACTATGTAACCGATTGCAACTCTTTAATAGAGAGCAAGTATAAGGAAAGAGGGGCATAGGGGAGAAAAGAGAGAGTTAGAGTTTTGAGATTCTTGAAGGGAAAAATATCTCAAGGGCTCTCTGGCAGCAGCCAGAGAGCCAAGCATTGTAAAACCCTGGTTAAGCATTAATGAATAGTTTTTTTTGTGTGCAGTTTTGTTTTGTTCCTATTGTTTTGTTCTTCTCTTTATGCATTCGATTTTGCTTTAGATCTCTATTGAATGAGCATGGAAAAGAGTGATCATTGTTTATTGGCAAATAATATTGGTTTCAAAACTGTTATTGGAACCACGAACCAGCTTGGAAAAGTTGACGAAAGCTGAGCATGAGCGACATCAACACATTAATTGGAGAAACATCTTGTTACAAAAATTTGGGTCTTCTTGCGAGGGTCATCTCTCACAAACCCACTGTTGGATTTCTCTCCATTTTTGATATGTTTGAAAGAACCTAATTGCGCAGCTTCTCACCAGAGAAATTTGGCAGATGTTATGTCTATAAAAAGTTATTAAGGTCTGTTTACGAGTCTATGAAGAGAGGCAGCTTAAGTGTAGAAAGGTGGCAGCATTATTATTAAGGTGGTAAACAATATAGATTAAAATGCTATGATAATTAGAGTTTTATTTCTATAAGAATAATAATAATGGAGCTAAGGTGATTAGTATGGTATTATCATAGCCCAATAATGTCCATCGTTAGGCTGATAGTGAGTATGACAACCCAAGAAACCTGAGAGCAATGCCAATTAGATTGAAGATTCAGTTATGAAAATGATTTAAGTCTGAAGATTGAAGCACCGGACAGACATTTAGTTGGTCTTTTCATTGAACATGGGGTGGAAGCATTTTTTTGTTACATCAGAGTGGTATCAGAGCTAGCGAATGGTCTGGTGACATTGCAGTGGGAAGAAGCATAAATGGTTGCATTAATCCAGCAAGCTGCAGGAAGAATGAAGAGAGTTCTTGGGAAGGTCTCAGGCGGAGATCTCGGTATTGTCTCCATGAGGATGAAGCTGGGTAGAAGGTGCAAGAAGCAACCACTGAGCGAGAGTGGGAAGCATCTTCCAGAATCTTCGATGGCTACGATGACCGTATAGTAGTAGTATGAAGAATGGTGGACAGCAATGACAATGCAAGGACGTCATCAGAGTGACGCAACGAAAGCTAAAGAGTGAAAGACCATGAAGAAGAAGCAAGCACATTTCCTTGGGACAAGGAAATTTGTTAGTCCGGGAGTTTGATGGGAGACCCCTCCAACATGGCCAATCATGGCAAGAGTTTGCAATAGTGGAAAAATTTCAAATCTGGGAACCATGGGGTACAAATTGTTTATGAAGTAGCAATATTATGTTTTAATGGTGAAATATAGCATTAAAATGTATTATAAAGGCATTTCCCTTGTATTAGGAAAGAGATCTCCATGAGGAGACAATAATGCATTAAAATAAGAAATATGGTTTTGTAACCATAACTATGTAACCGATTGCAACTCTTTAATAGAGAGCAAGTATAAGGAAAGAGGGGCATAGGGGAGAAAAGAGAGAGTTAGAGTTTTGAGATTCTTGAAGGGAAAAATATCTCAAGGGCTCTCTGGCAGCAACCAGAGAGCCAAGCATTGTAAAAGCCTGGTTAAGCATTAATGAATAGTTTTTTTTGTGTGCAGTTTTGTTTTGTTCCTATCGTTTTGTTCTTCTCTTTATGCATTCGATTTTGCTTTAGATCTCTATTGAATGAGCATGGAAAAGAGTGATCATTGTTTATTGGCAAAGAATATTGGTTTCAAAACTGTTATTGGAACCACGAACCAGCTTGGAAAAGTTGAGGAAAGCTGAGCATGAGCGACATCAACACATTAATTGGAGAAACATCTTGTTACAAAAATTTGGGTCTTCTTGCGAGGGTCATCTCTCACAAACCCACCGTTGGATTTCTCTCCATTTTTGATATGTTTGAAAGAACCTAATTGCGCAGCTTCTCGCTGGAGCAATTTGGCAGATGTTATGTCTATAAAAAGTTATTTAGGTCTGTTTACGAGTCTATGAAGAGAGGCAGCTTAAGTGTAGAAAGGTGGCAACATTATTATTAAGGTGGTAAACAATATAGATTCAAATGCTATGATAATTAGAGTTTTATTTCTATAAGAATAAGCATAATGGAGCTAAGGTGATTAGTATGGTATTATCATAGCCCAATAATGTCCATCGTTAGGCTGATAGTGAGTATGACAACCCAAGAAACCTGAGAGCAATGCCAATTAGATTGAAGATTCAGTTATGAAAATGATTTAAGTCTGAAGATTGAAGCACCGGACAGACATTTAGTTGGTCTTTTCATTGAACATGGGGTGGAAGCATTTTTTTGTTACATCAGCCACCTTACCCTTGGAACAAAAACTTGAACATGTGTAAAATAATTGTCAACTAGAAAGAAAACAACATTAAAATGTTTCTGAACTAGTGAAACTAGTATCCGTAGTCTCTTCTTCATTGACTAATTGAAATCTTCAAAGTATCTGGTCATAACAAACTCAAAATTGTTTCCAAGTTTCTCAATAAATTCACCTATTTGTATTGTAATAGATCTATTTTTTTCCATGCAACTTTACCAAATTAAGGAAATGTATTATGTACATAAAAGAACATGCATACAAGAATTGAACCAAATTTACATTGTGCACTCTTGGTCTTCCTTATTGCTCCCTAATTTTTTGACAATTTTTGCATCTACAACTTGGGAAGGTCATAGGTATAATCCTTCTAAACTATTTTATAGCACATGTCAATAGAAATAGAAGGTACACTATTGAGCTTGTTGGATTGGTAGAATTTATGTTTTATTATCCTCATCTGAGATAGTTTCAATTGTCATTCCTCGTTTGGTCCACACTACCCCTATATTATTCTCAATAACTTATTTACATTCACTCCTCATTGTTTTAGGTCAGTCAAGGGTTGGATGCCCTATTACTCTATGTACAATTTTCTTTGTGATTTTGACCGATCCATTATCCAACTGGATATAGAATTATCATAAACTCTACTCAAAACAATCTTTATTTGAAGATATTGGGGAAATCTAGGGCATGGGTTAACCCTTTTGTCTCTAAAATTTTGAATTCTTCTTTCAACACTCTGTTTTCACATAATTTACCATAGGTTTCTCTATTTTCTATGTCACCTATGCTACCCACATTGCATGTGTAGCAACATCTCATGTCTTGAATCATTAAAACTTGAGATGATATCATGGATAACACACTAGATAGATCTTGCTTATAAGAAATATTAGGAATGGCTCTAAATTTTGGTTGTCTGATCTCATTACTTATCAATTGTAGATTCAAAAATTCTTTACCCTCTTTAACGTTAGGAGCTAAAGAATTAGATTCCATTATGAAAAAATAGGGTTTACAAAATTTCAAACTACGTAGCTTGGCACATGATAAACACCTTTGTAAATATGTTGAAATGATGTTGAACAACTATTGAATTCTATTTGCAAACACTTGGAATGATCTCTTCAATTTTTTGTTCCTTATCTATGCTTCTCTTCAAATTTGAATGATGTCAAATGAGTAGAAATCGATCAAACAGACCTTAAAACCTCACATTTAATTCTTAGTGCTTACACAACTCTAAGCTTAGCTTTAATAGATATTTCAACTCACCCAGCTTCCATGAAGTTTCCTTTTCACTCAGAAACCACTACGTGCATGGTCAACACTATCACCTTTGATAGCTCAACATCAACTTACATTTCACTCAGCAACCATAGTGAAAATTTTCATGCTCGGTAGTTAAATGAAAAGTGATAAAACTTAAAGATTTCTCCCAGGTTATAATCAACAGCTTGCATCTTTCTTCATGCATATATAATCTTTTTAGAACTAAATTCTTGGAATTGATGTATAGTATTTCTTTTAAATATTAGTCCCACACATACCTCTTGATTTCTTAATTGGAGGTGGTGTGATCACCTAACCCACTAGGTGAAGGGATCCCATCTTGACTCGATGTGTTGTAATCTTCCTTTCTCTTCCATGTCTTGTTCATCTTGTCTCTAATATTTTCAACATCTCCCTTTCGTTTTCCTTTGTGGAAGTCACTACTTGGTGCCTTTGACCCTGTTGGATAATTCCTGCTTATGTGACTAGTCTTCAAATAGCTAAAACATGTAGTTTGACTCAACCATATTTTGTAGTCACTTTTGAAATGTGTTCTTATGAAATTTTCACCAACATGTCCATACTCTTGAAAATAGTGACAACTATACCTAGTATTGTAGTCCCAAATATAAGAGTTATCATTTTGGTTTACCTTTGTCTACTTGTTTGATGATAATTTAGGCTTGGATCTACAATCATATACTCTATGTCTATAGTTCTAACAATTATAGCAATATCTTATAAATATCTATGAAGTTTTGGTCTTTGTTCTACATTATGTTAGCATGAATGTTTTTGATTAGATAAACAGGTTTTTCAGGGATCCTAAAACCCAAAAGTTATAACTTAAAGGGCTGATAATAAGTGTGGAAGCCCAGCCAAAAAAGTATAAGTTTCAAGGCTGAAAATAAGCATAAAGCCCAGCCAACAAGTAGAGTTCTGAGAAAAGACCAGGAAGAAAACAAGCAAAACCACGGCCTAAAGCCAGAACAAAAAGCTAAAAGACAACGAGAAACAAAACAACAAGTGAGAGTTATTCCTCATTCTTTCACTCTAGCTCTTGCATAACCTGAGTAGCCTCAAAGTCCAGTTGATTCTCCTCCACTTCCAGTTGTTGCACCATTTGGTTCCCCTGGTCCTGATCAAGAATGTTCATGCTATGTGAGAGCATCGCAAAACATTAATGTGATGTATTCATGACTGTGTTTCACATTGATGACAACATAGTAATAAGTTTCTACAAGACTAACAAAGAAAAAAATTATTATTTCTATATTAAGAACATTATATTACTTATTTGATGATGCATAGTTTCTAGTGCATAATACAGTGTGTGTTTGTTACAAGGGTAAGTCCGAAAAACCTAATTTGACAATGTATGGAAGATATGGTTGATCTATAGCGAATCGTATGGAAATAGAGTATTAGGAAAGTAGTTCCTATTGTTTGATTTCTAAAATTCATCAAAAATATAGTGAATGCTTGCAAAATTAATTAGAGATAGTACACTAGCCATTGATGATGTCAGAGAGTGCACATGTATGGAAGTTGCACATGTAAAAGTTTGTTTATAACTGTGAGGTGACAACATTAATTAAATGTGTATTCATTTAGTTAATGTGTGGGAAGCCAAATCAAGGATTTATTATTGAGGACGGTATAAAGGAAAGATGTTTTCCATGTTCAATACATAGTGTATAGATGAGACTAGCAAATTATCAAGCAACATAGTAGAGTGACTTACTAATGCATGTAAGTAACCTTAAGGGTTATTATAACTAAATACATAGTTTTGGATTTGATTGCATGGTTTGAAGGAGAAGAAGTTCAATGTACATAGCAGAGGAAGAAGTAAACCTTGTTTTACATCTATTATTTTGAAAGGAATCGTATCGAGGTCAATTGGACAGTGGATTCGTTGATCTAATCCTAAAGCTGTTTGAATAGTGGGTTCAGCTGCCTTCCAGAACTCCTAACAGGGTTCGAATCTCCTAATAGGGATTCAAAGTCTCCTAGCAAGAACTCTTTGTACTAAATTTTATGATAAGACTCCTAACAGGGTCCATCCTCTAATAAGGAATATTCATAAATTAGTACATTATCCTATGGGCATCATTCCCACTAAGGTTTTCCCTCTAATCAAGGGTTTCCTGGTCAACATGTTTGATGTAATTGTTTATGTGCATCTCTTTATGGTTGTTTACTTTGGTTGAATGGTCAAGATTGTTTAAAGAGGATAAATTTTTTAAATTCTTATATAACTTATTCACCCCCCCCCCCCCCCCCCATTCTATTGGTGGACTACTTTTTCTAACAATTGGTATCAGCGAATCGGGTCCTTGAAGAAATTTTTTAACAACTTTGGGAGATCCATGGTGAACATGTTTAGAAAGGAAAGTCTAAGATTTGATGGTACCAATTATGATAGCAAGAAGGATAAGATTAAGAATCACCTTTTTTTTATGGTTCCACTATATTGGCTTGTAACCAAGGCATCTAAGAATATTGTAGAAGAAGAAAATCTTGAAAGTTGTATCGAGGAACAGAGAGAAGTATTTATGTGCAACATAATGGCAAGAGAAGCAATATTGTTAGCTCTACCTGAAAGTGAGTATAGTTAGGTAAAACAACTCAAAACATCTCATGAAATTTGGAAAATTTTAGAATCTAATTATGGGGGTGATACACATACAAAAAGAGTTAGATTAAAAAATTTGCATTATGCATTCCAAGATGCTAGAATTATGGAAGATGAATTTGTCAGAAGTTATGTTGGTAGAATATCTGAGATTGTGTAGGAATCATATCTCATGGTGGAAAAAACTTTGATGATGAAGTAATATGGAAGATCTTGAAAAGTCTGACATCACCTTTCAAGACAATAACATAGATGATTCAACTAATGATACCCTATACTAAAAATTTCACTAAAGAAACTTTTCTTGGTAGATTGGAAGCAACAAAATTTAATTTGAAACAATTTGGAGAATTAGAAAAAGTTGAGACAACTTTTAGTGCATTAAATATTAAACCTAGTCTAGCAAGGAACACAAAAGTAGAAGGAGAGATCGCTAGCAGCAGCAAGTCTATTGAGGAGAATATCTAGAAAGGAATGGCTCTTCTTGTGGAAAGAGAAAAAGATGGTAAGAATATCTTTAAATTTTGGACATGTAATGAATATGGTCATTATGCATCTAAGTGTCTTAAAAGAGAAAGGAAGTATAAGGGAAGATTCAAATCTAGAAGACCTAGAAATTGTTTATATGCTAATGAAGAAGAATAAGAAGAAGAAGAAGAATCTGATCAAAACAAAAGTGAAGATGAATTAGAATTCATAGCTATAAAGGGGGGTTATCTTGAAAAAGAGATCAGAGAAGAAAGTGTGCTGATTTCACAAGTTGAAAGGAAAGATTAGATCATTGATAGTGGTTGTCCACATCACATGACTAGTGATATGAGAAAATTTGTCTAATTCAGAAGCCATGATGGAGGAATTGTCAGAGTAGGAAACAGTGCAGCCTATCACATTATAGGAATTGGATCTATCACACTTGATGGTAAAACAAATACTGATGATCTTTATCTTGTTGATGGATTGAAACATAACTTGTTAAGTGTTGGACAACTTATAGAAAAAGTTTACCAATTCCAGTTTGGTAATGTCACCTGTATCATCAAGGACAAGGAAGGAAAATTGATTGATGCTAGCACAAGAAATAGAGGTAATGTATTTCAGCTAAAACCCACTAAAAAACATGTTTAGTAGCTAAAGTTGACAACAATTGGTTATGGTATAGAAGATTTTATCACATAAACTTTGATAACATTATGGAAGCTAGTAATACACTTGAAGTGAGAGATTTACCTAGGATCACTAAGCCCACTGAGATTATTTTTAAGGAATTTATCTTGGCTAAATAGAAGAAAGTTTCATTTCCTAGCAAGCAGTTTCGTACTACACAAAAGCTAGAATTCATACAGATTTGAGTGGTCCCACAAGAACAAGAGGATTCTATCACACTATCATTCATTCTAGAAATCAACAATAGATAATGTAAGAAAACATAATTATGTATAGTATAAATACCCATGCATAAATGTGAAGTATTATCCACTTCTATAACTTCTATAAAGATAATGTATTAATATTTTTAACTATCTTATTTTTTTCCTTTACATCTTCTTTCTCAACCTTTGTAAGACCAACTTCTCATTCCCATCCACTAATTATGAACTAGAATCTATTAGGATAGTTATGAAATTTAAACAACTATAAAAATAACTCATTACTGAATAGACTATCATAACACTCGCTATAATCAAAATATATTATTGCTTAACTAAATAATTTTTCCTAGTTTTTCTAATTTCATTTCTCCTTCAATAATTGATTTAATAGAATATTTGACTCTATAAGGCTTTTTCTATATTTTCTCTTGAAAATAAAATTCCTCAACTTTCTTAACATACTTACATTCCTTCTTTTCTTCCAGCTTATGACTAATATTTTGACTCTACCTATGATATATTTGTAAAATTTTCTCATGTGTTATTTTTGGTGTCAAATTTTAGTTGTAACCTCTATTCCTTTTTATTTATCTGATTGCAAATGTTACACATGCACTATATTATAGGATCACATTTAATTGGATTATCTTCTAGTTCAATGAATACATATAGATGACACCCATTTTATTTTTAAGTTCTTCACTAGATTGAACTCTTAATCCTCTTTTCACTCCCTATATCTTTTTTAATAGGATTTTACTTTTTTGTTTTGTGCATCATAATCACTTTTGGTATTCTCACCCAAGTCAATTATATAATTTAAAGTACCCCAAATATTTATGAAAAAATCATCTTCAAGTTCATCATGCTCACCGATATAAGGTTTTCCACATTATTTATTATACAATTAAGGTTATGCATATTGTCCTTGTAAATGTACTTTTCTTGATATACACGTTCTTATGTAGATGTTAAATCAGATTTAGAGGTTAATTTTTCCCCAACTCATTTATGCAATTTGCCCACAATTTTTCCTATGAGGGTTCAAACACAATGCCCTCGTGCTAGAGGTCAATGTGCAGTGCCCAAGTTGGGGTCCTAGGGTTGTTCCCTTAAAAAATAATTTATTATTGTAAAAGGCATTATAAGTAAAGTTTTTATTTGATGGTATATTCTATCCCTAATTTTTTAAGTGAAAAAAATCTTGTATAAAATAGCTTGGGTTGGGGATTTAATTACGTATGATGATTTAGTAGCCTCTTGTAGTAGTATTGAGTTGCAAGGCATTGTAGATGATAATAAGATTGGAATGACCAAATAATAATATTATACCTATTATTTGGTGGATGTAGCCTAGGGATTGGGTGAACCACATTAAGTCTTTGTATCTTCTTTTCTCTTATGTGTGCTTTATTCCTTTGTGATGCTCGTTAGATTTTCATGTAATCGGTATTTCTATCTCTCTAATCCAATCAATACCTTCCTATTTATCATTACACAGTTTTCCATCTCCAAAATACAATGACAAGGTTTTGCATTTTGTTGGCATCTCTTGACCTTGCGCACATGTAAGAGGCCTACCCTTCTTCATGTTTTCCATCTCTAATTTAAAAAAGGATATAAAAGAATATTTAAATTTTGGAGAAGTAATAATAGACAATATTATTCAGTTTCCCTATGGATTATAGTATAGAATACATATTTCATACTCATCATGTGTCTAACATATCATGGACAAGTTTTAAAAGTAATGGGTCTCTGCTTAATAGGAATGAACTCAAAATTATAGCCTCGTAGAGAAGAATGTAGAACAATGTTGTAACATAGAAAAAAAAAACAACTCATTTCAATTACATTACTATAAAACACATATGCATTAAATAATAATGGTTGTTACCAGTTTGAAACTACACTATTGATATGAATTGAGATATTAGAATCAACTATATTATGATGAATAAAATTGATCTTTGATTTTATTTATAACATTCCTTGTTTTTCCCACTTTGAAAGAATTTCTATATGGAATACAATATTATCAATACATCTTAATAATATCATGTTGCATGTTTTTCGAGCCAGTTATGGATCATTTAGTAATTACCTATTATAATAAAGTTGGCAAAATTTGCAGTGATTATAGATATTCTTGTGCAACATTTTAGGATAATATGGGCACTCCTCCAAATTGATTTTTATAAGACTACTCAAAAAATTTGATCATTCATTAACATAAAATTTAGAAATTGACATTAATTAAAATTTTTAATTTATCATGTCAAAATTTTAGATTTTATTAGTGAAACCATGATATAGATAGAAATAATTAAATAAAACAATGGGTGATTCACTTGTGTATTGCACCCAACATTTATGAATTCTAAGCAATATGGCTTCCCAAATGTGTAGTTTTTATTTTCTAAAATCCAGGACACCAATGTAAAATATTCAAAAATTGGTGAATACTTGCCACTAAAATTTTCCCTCAAGATATAAAATGTGTGGATAAGAATTTGGGGATTTTATTAAATACTAGGGAAAGATATTAGATCAAAGTAACTATAGGTGGGGGTTAGGAAACATCTTCCATTGAATCCACTTATCTAGACATGGTTATGGTCATCATTTGATATATAAGCATAGATATAAATACACATTATTCTCTTTAGTTCTTAATTCATAATTCTCAACTATTTCAGGCATCAAAAGTGTGTTTTGATCCCTTTCTTTTTATTTTCAATACTATATAATGGCTTAAATTTACATATAAAATTTCCTCTTTCCTAGCTCTTCATCAAGATTAGATTTTTGTTATTATGGAACATGCCAGGTCTCTATCTATCTAAAAAACCATAACATTTAAATTTAATAAATGAAGAAATCACTTGTTTAGTTTGAGGACTTTTCAATTGATTCTTATGATTATCCCTCATATCATGAGGTGGTTTGAATAAATAAGAAATATCAAAGGTAGATAATAAGGGTTGATTAAAAGGCAAAAACTTACAATGCAATGGTAACTTGTAAGCCTCTCATGTGGGAGGTCTTAGGTTTGAATCTACCTTTGCTTAACATATAATAATAATTAATTCAAACAAATAATAATAATTAATCTATGCTTCGACCATTTACCAATCATAAAAGTAAAATAAGGCTTGATTAAAAGTTTAATCTTTGAGGATATAGACAAGGATTAGACTTTGTTGAGGGTTGTGTTCTATAATCATTGGATTTTACTAATGATGACAGAGAAAAATGTAAATTAATTTCATTAATCTTTTCTAAAGCTAAGGTAAAAGACATATTTATATAGCATTCAATGGATAGAGAAAGTTCCTTGAAAAGAATATATCAAAAACTCAAAATGATTAGTTCCTACTCCTCCCTCACAGTTCACAACATTTAAGTTGATATTTCTTTCTAGGTGGAAAATGATACTCCAACTGAAAAAGGGTTCCTTTGTGTAAGAAGTTAAAAATATAAACGAGAATGTAAACAATCAAATCAATCGACACAATACCTTATACTAGTGATTTATAGAAGATAAGGTTACTATATCAATCCAAATGCTAGGCTTGGATAAAATTATGGTCAATACTTAGACCTTGGCTAAAGTCCTTTAACATTTGGAGGAAAATGCTATTTTCATAAAAACAATGTTAACGGATTATATTGAAGTTACATAGGATAAAATAAGGATAGCATTTTTTGAATATAAGCTATAAAATTTTGATATTTTATTCATTCATATATATTGAGAATTAATAGTTACATTGTAACTCTATAGTAACTATATTATAGTTTTAATTAATGTATTAATACCAACATACCCTCTCCCCATCTTAATATATTGATCCTTAAAAACATTATAAATACCTATGGGACCCCCCCCGACCCCCACCCCCACCGCCACATTATAATCACCATCTAAAATATACGTTCGTTAGGTTGATGAAATGCTTTTCAACAAAAGCGATCGCTTGTTTCTAGGGTTTTACTTGACTTCGCCATTGAAAAGGTCAATGTAATCCTCCTCCCCAACGAGAATGTCAATTTCATAACTTTCACTTTGACTCCTCTCGTCATAAGAATTACATATGGGAAACGCGGGATTAAACCGAAGATTTACACTCATATTATTAAAAAATTCCTGACTTGTTCAAAGTCTCACGAGCCACTATGCGATTGAAACCTTTGAAAAGATCATCCTCGTATAGCTGTCCATGCCTATCCTCCCTTTAAATATAGCCTCC
>CM053785.1:920776078-920798578 GCA_028749045.1 Cupressus sempervirens | reverse complement strand
ATTCGCCATGTTATAGGACTCCATAACTAACTATCCAAGTACTCAAATATTATCCATCCTCTCATCAAAAAGAAACCATACAAATGCATAAGTGACCACAAACAACACTATCTAACAAGTCTACACCAAAACTTAATCAAATCTAGTGGATATAGATAGTCCACATCCAAGTTATCCCGCTGTAATAAATGGGTGACCTACCCACCTGACTGCATAACTTGTAGATCCAATCATTACAACTTGTAAACCCACTATCACATTAGTTACATGTACAAATAAGATCAAATAGAATAATCATGTGGACAACATGACTCAAACACCAAATCAAGCATAAGTCTAATTTTTCGATCATGTACACATTGAGCACAATGGTCCAAGAATCCAACAAACCATCACCACAAAAAATGTTGAGTGATTGATGACATACCAACATCTCCATGCAAAGAAAAAAAAATGCCTCGTCTCAACATGCACAAAGAATGCATGCATGTAGAACTACAACTATCTCATTTGGTACCACTCTAAAGAAAAAAGATTCAAGAAAATAGCTCTTTAGTAGATCCACAAAAAATGACAAGTTTTTATTTTAGCATGCAAAACTTGCAAAAACATTGTGTTTAAGAACACCCATGTACATCCACACCCACTTCTTGTCTAGAAGAGTCAAAGTCTGAAAAAAATACTAAACAAATGAACCTAGAATAATGGATTATCATAGATGAGCATCACTATAGATTTTTTAAGGAAAATATATAAACCCCTCAAATCCAACGAACAAGAATCCAAGCCATGCATGTATAAGAATCTAAGAGGAAAATATAGTACTAGAACTCTAGGCCCACTGTGTATGCATCTTACAAAGATAGGCTATCTACAAGCTTCCAAATCATCCAATGATCAACTCCATAACCTCTATGAATTATAGGTAACAAAAGAGACATCTTCCAATACTGATGCATCAAGAATTATTCTATTGTCAACCAAGAGCTCCAAATCAATGTTATTTCAATATTACCAACTCTATTTTCTCGTTTCTTCACCATCCTTCAAGAAATCTTTGTTGTCTCCTAAAAAAGTAAATCAACTGCAAGACTTTCACTCATCCAAGGATTAATTATTAGCTAAGTTCTTCAAAAAAATCTTCAAGCTCTTTAAGCTCAGAAATCTTAACAAAAGAAATACCCAGAACCAGAATCATTGTGAATCTTCACATGTAAGCAACATGAAATTCATAAAGTTAAGCTTTGATACTAATTGAAGGGAAATGAGAGCACCCCAAAAAGTCATTTGAGATTAGTATGCACATCCTATATCCAATAGTTTCCTAAAAAACTTCTAATAGGAAAATAATGTGAAGTTAAATATTTTATTAAATTTGATATTTTAGCAATTTTCTATTCCTTTTTAACATATATTAATGTTGATTTGAAAATATACATAGTTAATTTGATATTTTGAACATGTCACTGAATTTTACTTGATTTTATAATTTTTTATTCTTTGTATCTATACAAAACATTCATATAGACATTTTTATTAATCTCTGATCCAAATAATTGTAATTGGTTTTCTCCTTGAGAGTAAGGAAAAGAAAATAGATTATGGTCACTTACTCTTATATTCTAAATTATTTTATATATTTCTCCAATTATTATATTGAATTTCTACACTTGTTACTATATTGGTTTTTCTAGGTATCTCAAAGATGACAGAAGTAACTATAGGAGAAATGTGAGAAGATGCTTGAAGAATCATTTGTAATACAAAATGTTGACATAGAAGTTATCCTCATATGATGAATTTTTAATAGGATGTGCTTACTATAATTATATTGAGAAGTTAAAAATATGTTTCAATAACTAGATTCACTAATGGGGCCATCGTTACATCAATCTAAAACATATGGTGACAATTGAAATCTAGTTCATATCAGATACCAAAGAAGACCATAGTCAAAAAGAGATCTTCACTTTTGAGATTGTTTATTTCTATGAGTTTATGTTTTGTAATCTAATTTTAATGAATAAATAATAATTATTTTTAATTCTAAACCAGATCATTAGAAACTTAAATGTTTTACTTTTGAAAAAATAAAATTTAATAACAATTTCTGTTAAATATATACATATTATACATACATACATACATACATACATATATATATGTATGTATGTATGTATGTATGTATGTATGTCTGTATGTATGTATGTATGTATGTATGTATGTATGTATGTATGTATGCATATATATATGTATATATGTATATGTATATATATGTATGTATGTATATATATACATATATAGATATATATATATATATGTATGTATGTATGTATATGTATATCTATGTATATATGTATGTATATGTATATATACATATATATACATATACATATACATATACATATATATGTATATATGTATGTATATATGTATATGTATATATACATATACATATATACATATATATACATATACATATACATACATACATACATACATACATATATATATATATATATATATATATATATATATATATATGTATGTATACATACATACATACATACATACATACATACATACATACATACATACATACATACATACATACATATATATATATATATATATATATTATCTGTGTATAATATGTATATATTGAATAGAAATTGTTATTTAAATTATTATTTTTCAAAAGTAAAACATTTAAGTTTCTAATGATTTAGTTTAGAATTAAAAATAATAATTATTTATTCATTAAAATTAGATTACAAAACATAAACTCATAAAAATAAACAATCTCAAAACTGAAGATCTCTTTTTGACTATGGTCTTCTTTGGTATCTGATATGAACTAGATTTCAATTGTCATCATATCTTTTAGATTGATGTAAAGATGGTCCCATTAGTGAATCTAGTTATTGAAACATATTTTTAACTTCTCAGTATAGTTATAGTAAGCACATCCTATTAAAAATTTATCATATGAGGATAACTTCTATGTCAACATTTTGTATTACAAATGATTCTTCAAGCATCTTCTCACATTTTTCCAATAGTTACTTCTTTCATCTTTGAGATACCTAGAAAAACCAATATAGTAACAAGTGTAGAACTTCAATATAATAATTGGAGAAATATATAAAATAATTTAGAATATAAGAGTAAGTGACCATAATCTATTTTCTTTTCCTTACTCTCAAGGAGAAAACTAATTAGAATTATTTGGATCAGAGATTAATAAAAATGTCTATATGAATGTTTTGTAATCAAGTGAAATTCAGTGACATGTTCAAAATATCAAATTAACTATGTATATTTTCAAATCAACATTAATATATGTTAAAAAGGAATAGAAAATTGCTAAAATATCAAATTTAATAAAATATTTAACTTCACATTATTTAATTTAAAAGATTTCTAAATTAATATCAAAATTTCAAAACTTCTGAAATTATATGTTTTACATTAAAACAATCTTAAAATAATATTATTTTATAAAAATAAAATTGAAAGGTATTAGTATAGTTTTAAAAGAAAAATATATATTATAAATATATTATATGTCATAAATATTATATTATCTATAATATGATAGTTTGATAACAGTTTTTTCTTTTCAAAAGAATAGAAAACCCCTAGCCTAACTTTATCACTTTTAAAGTCATGTTGAATTAATAATACATCTGTATTTGTACTAGCTTGAAGAACCATTTCCTTTTTTATATTAGATGTAAATTATGAAGAAGGCCTTTTCCAATAGTGATAATTTCCTTTTGATTTTAAGTGCTTATGTTGGTTTTGATAGCTTGGATAGGTGTTCTTCCATATGCTATTATTTAGCAAATAATTAGTTTTCTAACTAGATAGTTAGAGTTGGGAACAAATATTTGTTATTTCATTGGCCAATTTTAGAAGAAGTAGAAACCAACTTCGTTAGGGTTGTTAAGTTGTTTTAATCTCGACTATTGATTGATAATCAATCTTGGTCATTGGTTTTGCAATAGGAGAAGTATAAAACAGAGTTAAGGGCATTTGCAGTGAAAAAACTATAGAAGAATTTGTAGTGTTATAAAATGAATTTGTAGAGATAAAAAATATTCTTGCAGTGTTACAAAAGCATAGTAATGGCATTGGGGATAGTAGTAAAGGAATATCAATGAAATAAATTGAGTGGATGTCAGAGTTCTTCTAGTGAGAGGCAAGGAATTTTGTATCTCTTCATTTGTTGAAGTTAATATAATTTCCTCATCTATAGAATTGGTTTTCCCTTAGGAATTTTTTCCAAGGATGATTTGTCCAAAAAAATTGTGTTCACTTTGTTCCTTATTTATTTCTATATTTTACTAGTGAAGCTACAGTTGTATTATTTTTTGATATTAGCTACATGAATTTATTTTTGGTACCTAAATAATCATTTAAGATAGGACATTAATAATTAGTGGCTACAATTGGAATTTTCACATGGTATTAGAGCAGCGTTGAGGGTAGAAGAGTTTTTCCCTAGGAAAGAAATTATGGGTTTATTAAAACCTAGATTGATCTCTTTAGATTTAATTTTTCTTTAAATCAGTTGAGATGGTTTTAGATGGTTTGAGAGATCAAGAAAGATTAGATGGTGCATTGAATTTTCATATTTAGAAGGCTTGACTTTCTTTATTGTTTGAGGATAATGGTGTCAAGGATTATGTTACCACTATTGTAGTTGTGCCTATAGATGCAATATAGCTTGCAACATACAAGAAGAAAGATGCCAAGGCAAGGAGGATAATCTTTAATGGTGTCAAAGATAATATTGTTACACATATCTTAGAGCTAGATAAAAGAAAGAAGATGTGGGTAGCCATTCTGAATATGTACCAACATGCTATCACCAACATGAAGATGATTCTTATAGAGAAGTTGAAGAATATTTTGATGAACAAGTGAGAAGATTCACTAGGCTTATACTTGTCAACGACAAATAGAAGCTATTGGAAATAGACCTTATGATATCAATTTGTTAGTGGAGAAGACACCTTACTAAGTTGGGATTGACTATGGACTAATTTCACTTAGGATGAGTTTAGACCAAGTCTTGTCAAGGGACCAACAAAAGTCATAAAAATGAGGTGGAATAGGAGATTGTTGTGCTAACAGTGAAAGGGAAAGCAAAGAAGGGGTCTAGCCAATGATTGAATTCACAAACTGAGAAGAAGAAGAAGAAGGAACTTTCTAACATCAAGTGATCTAGTTGTCATGATTATCTAGTCACTATGAGTATGGTCACTATGTCAGTGATTTCCTAGAAAGGAAGAAGGCAAAGAAGTATGTGGCAGCTTTAGCAAGTACAAAAGAACTCTCTTGTAGAATGCAAGATGAGTTTTCACTCATAGCTTGTATGGTTAGTTCAGCTTCATATTCTATTTGGTATATACATAGTGGGGTGACATTTGATATGATAGGATTTAGAGAGTACTTGTTCAATTATAAGGAGGAGAACACCAATATCCAAATCTCTATAGGAAACTTGTCCAACCTCAATAGTTGGAAAAGGGAATATTCATTTTCAGAGGGGGAATGGAAATATAATTCCACTTCATGATATGTTGCATGTGCTAGGCTTAGGTATGAATTTGATTTATGTATATGTTCTTTAGGATAGGTGTATAATGTACTCTTGAGAGGGACACATGTTGATTAAGCATAAGGATTGGAAATCACCCATAACTATTGGAGTTAGGAGTGGTCACTTTATAGGTTGTAGTTTGATACTCCTAAGGCACTCATAAGAAAAAATAATCCTAAAGATCTTGGAGAGCTATGACATAGGAGGATTGGCCATATTCATCATGGAGCACTCAAATTACTTTATTGGATGGTGAAAAGTGTTCCAGAGGTGAGCACAGAGCATGATAATGTATGTAAGGGATTTGTGTTGGGGAAATTTGTGAAAGTATCTTTTCCAAGGAGTTACACTAGATTTGAGGGTGTTCTTGATCTAGTAAATGTAGATATATGTGGACCAATTTTGATAAATTCTTTTATAAGATATGAGTACTATGTTAATTTTATTGAAGATTTCTCCAAGAAAACTTTGTATACTTCTTGAAGACCAAGGATGAGGTTTTTAGCCAATTCCAAGAGTTCAAGGTTCTAGTGGAGAACTCAATAGGAAGGAAGAAAAAAGGTTATTTGGTCAGATAATAGAGGCAAGTACAATGGAAATAACTTCCAAGATTGCTGTAAAAGAGAAGGAATCAAGAGAGATTGGACTATTCCTTATGATTCACAATAAAATGGAGTTTTTGAGAGGAAGAATCATTCTGCATCAGAGGTGGGAAGGGTTATGCCACATGACTAGGACATGCCCCACTATGTATGGATAGAAGCATGTAGGAAAATAGTTTACATTTTGAATAAGTTTCCACACAAGATGTTATCGAAGATGACACCAAAGGAATCTTTTACAAGAAAGAAGCCAAATGTTGGTCACTTCAAAATATTTGGGACTTCGGTATATTATCATATTCTAGGTGATACATGTACCAAGTTAGATTAAACTACAAAGATGAGTTAATTTGTTGGGTACAATGAAACCTCAAAGGCATATAGGATTTTTATCCCAAGGACCAAAAGAATTATTGTCAAATGTAATGTCGAGTTCATGGAGGACAAGGCATTTATAAGGTCTAGAGATTTGCTAGCTGATGATCAAAGTGAGAAGCTAACAAAAGCTCCAAGTCCTAGTCAAGGGTAGTAAAGTACAAGTACAATTATCAGGACAAGTGTAGGATCAGGTGGTGAAGATTTATAGAGTATGGAGTAATAGGTACAATAGGAAATGCATCTAGGAGATTTAAATGTTGATATTTCATCCTCTATAGTTGGCAGTAGGAATAGTATGGTTCAAGAGACATAAAGGGATACCCAGGAATTTATGGGAGCTCCTAGGAAGAGTACTAGAGAGTGTAGACAACCTACCAAGTTTAGTGACTATGTTTCATTAGTTAGTTAGTTGGTAGATAGTGAACCTTCCAGCTATTAGGACAAAGCAAAATATCATGTATGGAAGGATGCTATTTCTAAGGAGTATAACTCAATTATGTAGAATGATGTGTTAGAGGAAATGCCTAGACCAATAGATAGATTAGTAGTTGTATCACTCTAGGTCTACAAAATAAATCATGATGTAGATGGTATCATTGAGAAATAAAAGGAAAGATTTGTGGCCAAGTGGTTCTCTCAGAAGAAGGGAATAGATTACAACAAGACATTTGTTCCAGTGGCAAAGTATACTTCTATATGACTCATGATCTCATTTGTAGCATAGATGGGATGGAAAATCTAGGAAATGGATGTCAAGACAATATTCCTTAATGGTCAATTGAAGGAGGAGGTATACATAGAGCAACTAGAAGGCTTTGTAGCACAAAATAAGGAGACCCACATGTGCAAATTAATGAAAGCTTTATACAGACTCAAGTAGGTTCCCACATCATTATATGAGTGCATTGATACATACTTATAGGAAATGGGCTTTCTGAAGAGTGAGGGAGATGCTGACATTTACTACCTAGAGGTTGGGGGTGAGGTTGTCATTCTTGTTCTATATGTGGATAACTTGTTTCTTATGCACACTAGTGCTCATAGAGAATTTCAAGTGGGATCTTGCAGAAGAGTTCAAGATGAAGGATTTAGGACTTATGCACTACTTTCTAGGCATGGAGGTGGGGCAAAAAGATGGAGGGATTTTCCTTGGTCAAGGAAAATATTGCATTAAAATATTTAAAAGACTTGGGACGAAGGATTACAAAACTATTTCTATACTCATGATCATGAGTTGGAGGAGGGTAGATACATCTAGGGAGAAGGATGTAGATCCCCCCTTATATAGGTAGTTGATTGGTTCACTTATGTACTTGGTCAATAGCAACCTATATATTGCATTTGTACTGAATTCTCTTACTAAGTTCATGGTTGAACTAAATATAGTGCATTAGATAACCACTAAGCATGTGTTGCATTACTTGCATGGTACAATTAAGTATGGGATCAGATATGTTTGAGGTGAAGGTATCAAGTTGATGGGCTAGACTAATACAGATTGGGAAGGAAGTATAATGGACAAAAGGAACACTTCAAAGTGTTATCTAAATTTGTGATGCATTGAAAGATAGCATAATCCCCAATGGAGATGTCCTAACCGCTACCAAATAAACACATAGCGGAATATAAACAATGACACAAAAATTTGATACCAATTCACAACTCTTTATTCATGAAACAACTAATTAATATCAATGTGTTGGGTTGTAAGGCCTTCTTGGTTATGGCCAAATAGAAAGAAATTATAATAGTTCAATTAGATCCCTCAAGATCCAACTCAAATCCTAGCTAGCCTAGATCTATAACACAACAACAATCTAGTAGAAACCTCCAAGATCTCAACTTGTGCTTCAAGCCACCAAGTAACCTCATTATTTCTAAATTGCAGCTACTAGCTCTTCTCACAAACTCCCATTCCAAATTCCAACTTGAATCTTTTCTCTCTAGCTCCCATACTATACTAAAATTCCTTCTCCTTCTTCATAATTCCTAAGACACTACCCAAACCGTCCACCAATAGCAAGCTAAGCCACAAGTCGGAAAGTCAAGCATTTAATTACAATATAGGGCTACCTTGGAAGAGTAAACAAAAACTCTATAAAAACATTTTTAAAAAACTAGTGATAGGTTATATTTAGGTCCACACATGACCCAAAAACATTTTCTCTCTTAATAAGATCCTATTTCATCATACAAAATTGCACAAGACTAAAACTCCACATTTTTCAGGTGAAAACTACTGTAAAATTGATACCCGAGGAAAATGGTGACATCTCCTAGATCCAATTGAATTAGAACTTTTTCTTTGAACTAAAGGTAGTAATTTAGGTCCTCTATAACCCCTTCAATGTAGAAATTCTGATTCACTAAGGATAAGTTTACCCCAAGAGAATTACCATATCTCCCAACTCATAATGAATTAGGACTTTGTCTCTTAAATAGAGGTATTACTATAGGCTCTCTTCAATCCCTATAATTTTTAGCCTATGAATCATTGCAAAAAATTAGTAACACTACCTACGACAAGAAAGTAGATACCAGAAAATATAGCTCTAGTAGCGAGGTAAAACAACTCTAACTTCAACATGATAACTCCAATCTCTATGAGAACATATGAAAATTTTCCCCAGTGTGTCTCCAACACATACCCAATAATGAAAACCATAACTCCACCAAAATCCAAGCTTGATGCACCTCCATCAGACTTCCCATGTAAATAGAAAAGTATGTCCCATACTCTGATGCCCAAAGAAAGATCTTCAACCAACTTCATCTTTACCAAAGGCTTACACTGCATCAAAGTCAATAGAACAAATCCAAAATTCAAGCATCTAAGCTTCATCCACTAAAACATTAGAATCAACTAAATCTCAACAACCCAATCAGCATACTCACTCCCAAGAACAAAATGAACATAATCCTTCACCAAGGATCTCTGCAACTAATCACAACCAACAACAATAATATCCTCAAACATGTACTCCATGTTAGAAAAATTATGTAACTCCAAAACTAAGTCAAAAACATGCAAGTTCAAATTCCTAATAAGAGCAACATTTAAATCCTCAGCCATGTCAACCATAGGAAAATCAAGAACATACAAACCCATAGTATCATGTAGATCCAAAACTAAATCAGCAACTAGTGATTCCACTCAAGCAACATCAAACTTCACATTAAAAAAAAAATCCATATCCTCAATCATCTCAGCAACAATATATAAATTTAGATCCATATCAATGACCATTTGAAAATTTTCATAATCAACAATCTTAGCAATCTCATTGCTCACAACAAGATGCTTTGCAAAATTTAATTCATCACCAACAACAACCTGATTATCCATAACCAAGTGCTCTACAATCTTCATGTCAGACTTAGCCAACTGATCATGAAAACCAATCTCTATCCTAGTGTCAACAAGGTTGGGAATATCCTCACGAAAAAACTCAATTTTCTCTGAAGGTTCAACATCAGACTCCTCAAACTGATCAACAAAACCAACTTCTTCTACCTCAACCTTGTTATGCCATCTTCTATCTCGAATATGTTTTCTAACTGGCTAAACAATTCTCTTCCAGATTGAAAGAATCCAAATTTGCAAGCATATACAAAGTTCCTTCTTCACCATGTCCTTATGTCAATCAGTTGAACTAGCTCAAATTGAGTAGATACTTGCTTAGCTCGATTAGCCAAACTAGTTTCAAATCGAGTAGACATCTTAGAAAACCTCCTCTCCACCACATCACAAAGATTCAAAATCATCTCAAGGCTAATCCTTTGAGAGCCATCTTCCAAGATTTTTGAAAACCCTCTAAAAAAATCTTTCTCATGCTCCTTTTGATAAACCTCAATTTTTTTGCAAGAAAAATTGCAACCTGCTACCTCACATGAACAATTAGGAACCAAACCAAAAGGCTAGGAACACAAATTTGCAATACTAAACTCTCTATGATCATGTGTCAACAAGATAAATCTTCCATCTTCACATCCATTAATCCACTAGGAAGTCCTCTTTAGTTAAAAATTAGAATTACAATATGCCATCTCACAACCAAGGACTCAAGAAAGAATAATCCTTTACAAGTTCAATATCTTTTCAGATCAACTTCTATCAACACAAGGTCTTGGTGAAAACTACCTCAGCTTCGATGATCGGTCTACACACTCAGGAAAAATTGTGCTATGATAATCTCTACTTAGATCAAATGTTTGCTCTAATAAGATTAACCAACCAGATCAATCCTCACTCTTATACCACCTAATGTAGTGCAAGGTAGGAGAATCCCAATGAATATGTCCTAACCCTGAGAAAATAACCACATAGTGAAATATAAACAATAACACAAAGATCTGATAGCAATTCACAACTCTTCATTCATAAAACAACTAATTACAATCAATGTGTCAAGCTGTAAGGCCTTCTTGGTTATGGAAAAGTACAAAGAAATTATAATAGTTCAAAAATATCCCTCAAGATCCAATTAAAATTCTAGCTAGCCCAAATCTATAACACAACAACAATCTAGTAGAATCCTCCAAGATCTCAACTTGTGCTCGCAATCCACCAAACAACCTCCTTGTTTCTAAACCATAGCCACTAGCTCTTCTCACAAACTCCAATTCCAAATTCCAACTCAAATATTTTCTCTCCAACTCCCAAAATAAATTTAATTTCCTTCTCCTTCTTCATAATTCTTAAGAAACTATCCAAGCCATCCTTAAATAGCAAGCTAAGCTACAAGTAAACTAGTCAAACGTTTAATTACAATATAGGTCCACCTTTGGAGAGTAATCCTAAAATCTAAAAAACATAAAAAAAACTTAAAAAAAAGTTATATTTAGGTCCACACATGACCCAATAACATGTACCTCTTTTAACAAGATCCGTTTCATCATACAAAATTGTGGAAGATGAAAACTCCACACATTTCAAGCGAAAACTATCTAAAAATTGACACCTGAGGAAAATGGTGACATCTCCCAGCTCCAATTAAATTAGAACCTTTTCTTTGAACTCAAAATACAATGTTAGGTTCTCTATAACCCCATAAGTGTTCAAAGGTTGATTCACTAAGAATAAGTGTGGATCCATCCCAAAAGTCACTTATAGAAGCCTATCATGAAAACTTACAAAAATTGATACTCTAGGAGAATTGTCATATCTCCCAAGTCATAATAAAATAAGAATTTTTCTCTTGACCAAAGATAGTACCATAGGCCCTCTTCAATCCATGAAATTTGTAGCCTCTAAATAATTTCACAAAATTAGTTATGCTTCCTTCAAGAGGCATGAAGAAACTAGAAAATACAGCTTCAAAAGCAAGGTAAAATGACTCTAACTTCAACATGATAACTCCAATCTCTATGCACACATAGGAAAAGGCTCCCCAATATTTCCTCAACACATCCCAAATCATGAAAACAATAAATCTAGAAAAATCCAAGCTTGATGCACCTACATCAATTTGGGATCAAGAGTTGTATCTTGGTTCAACAGGAAGAATTTTTTTTTGGCTCTAAGTTCAACTGAAGAAGAACACATAGTAGCTAGCATGGTGACATCTGAAGCTATATGGCTTTGAAAGTTGTTAGTGGCCTTATTTGGTCAGAAGCTTGAGACTACTATGGTAAACTATGATAATCAGAGTTGCATCAAGTTGTCTAAGAATCCAGTAATTTCATCATAGGTCTAAACATATACACATTAGATATCATTTCCTTAGAGATTGAGTACAATGAGGAGTTGTTCAGGTATAGTACATACCTACTAAGGAGAAAGTAGAAGACATTCTGACTAAAGCATTGAGGAAGGAAAAATTCATCTTCTTCAGTGATAAGTTAGGTGTCATGTAGAACAACTTCTTCAATAAGAGGGAGTATTAGTTTTGATAGCTTGGATAGTTGTTTGTCCATATGCTATTATTTAGCAAATAATTATTTTACTAACTAGATAGTTAGAGTTGGGACAAATATTGCTTATTTAAGTGGCCACTTTTATAATCAACTTAAAACTGACTTCGTTAGGGTTGTTAAGTTGATTTAATCTTCATCATCTATTAAGAATCAATCTCGGTCATTTGTTTTCCAATTGTAGTGTAAAAGGGGCTTAGAAGGGCATTTGGAGTGAACAAGTTGTAGAAGTATTTGTAGTGTTAGAAAATGAATTTGCAATGATAGAAATTAGTCTTGTAGTGTTAGAAAGGGCACAATGATATGTTGGGGATAGTAGCATAGGAATATCAACATGAGAAATTGGGAGGTTGTTAGAGTTTTGCGAGTGAGAGGCAATGAATTTTGTATCTCTTGATTTGCTGAAGTTAATATAATTTCTTCATCTATAGAACTAGTTTCCCCTTAGGGATTTTTTTCCAAGGTCAATTTTTTTGAAATTATTGTGTTCACTATATTTCTTATTTCTTTCCGTATATTATTGGTGAGGTTTTGGTTGTATTCTATTTTTTTATTAGCTATGAATAATCATTTAAGGTAGGACATTGATAATTAATTATTGCAATAGGAATTTTCGCACACTCTAGATAATACTAGCTTTCATTCTTCACCTTTTGATTTGCATATTTCTCTTAACTACGATTCTTGCTAATAGATCATATAAGATTAAATTGAGGTAAAATTAAATCTATTTCTGAATAATCTAAGAATATCTTGCTCAACTTACTATTTTAGAATGTTGATTATTAGAAATGTGTAAATATGATAAATTGATCCTATTCCTATTTAATCAATGGATTTTACTGTTGTTTGAATCCATTAACCTTGTTTATATTATATACTAGATAAGACCTACATCTTAATTTAGGAAGTTTACTAATGCATTTTTGACTTTGTTTCTTGACTTGCTATGGTTTGTCTTCTAATAATTAGTTCACAAATTTCTGGGATAAATTCAGCTTTTCTCCAATGGACAATGACTTTTTCTACCTTGATTCAGACATAAAGAGAAGTCTTAAAAACCAAGGTAAAATGCTTATTATGTAAACTATACTGGGCTCAACAGACTTACGAATTTTATCAAATTCTTCTTCAAAATAGAGCATGTAAGTTTTCCTATCATTATATCTTATTTGGCCTGTCATTTGAACCTCTCATTAGCATTACTTAATTGTGAAACTTGAAATTAATTCATTAGACCTTCAAATTCAATTACTATATCATATATATAATTTAATACTATTGTGCTAACTAGAAATAAAACTTGAAATATGTAATACACCTCAGAATATAGAAGGGTTTGATAAGAGATCAATTTGGGAGAATTGTCTATATATTTATTAAGATTTATTGAAAATTGTGTCTCAACCTTGCAAGCTTTTTCAGGAAAACTCTAGAAAATTATTAGAAAATTCTAAAATTTCTTTGTGGTAGTTTTCCACATGTTTATGACTTGGAAAAGGTGTATGAGTTGTTAAAAATGTGTCTAGTCTCTAGAACAAATTGGAAGGGCTATTTTTAGAGTGTTAACAACTCATTATATGACTTTTATGGGGGTCTAAACTAGAGGACAAAATTTTGGACGAAAATGATATTCTTGGAGTTACAATGACAAGTGGGTAACATGTGGCATGGTTTTTTTGCCCATGGTTTTGGCCCATGGTTTTGTAAGACCACAAATGGTTTCCAAGCGGAAAATCACTATAAAAGGAGGGCATAATGAGATGTTTGAATCATTGAGTTTAGTTTGCAAGACTAGTGCTAGAAGGAGTCTCTTTGAGTCTGAGTCTTAGTTCGAGTTGTGGTGATGCACTCCTATAAGAACTTACATTGCAAGTGTATTTTAATCTTCTTGATTTGATAATACAATTTGTAGGTTTCAGAGGGTGGGGTTTTTCTCCTCAAAGGGTATTCTGATGGTAATCATTGTTATTTTGATTAAGTTATTATGCATTTCTTGAGATCTCTACAATAGTTAGTTGAATTTGCATAATCGTCCTCTCAAGATTAGTGTAGGAAGTGATTCCATACACCTTTGCTTCCTTACAAGTGAAATTAGAGCCTAGCCAGTTTTGGTTCTATTTGTTGTGTGTAGGTTTTTTTGAGCTAATCAAGGTTTAAGTGAGAGCTTGTGCAAAGGTTTTTTATTTCTGTGTTGCAAGATTGCAAAGATGGCAAGGACATCAAGGAGGATTGATGTAGAGAAGTTTTATTGCACAAAATTTGAAATGTGGAAGCTAAAGATGGAAGATCTATTTATAGATTGGGATCTATGTGATGCAATTAATGAGAATAAGTTGAGTCCCACATATATAACTTTAGATGTAAGTATGATGTGAGAGACAGAAAAGATAAAAGTCTCACCAGATTATGTCTTGCAAACTCAATTTTGGTTAATGTCCATGAAGAACCTACCACAAAGAAGCTTTGTAAGAAGCTAAGTGAGATCTTTCAAGTGAAATCACTTGTAAACAAGGTTTTCTTGAGGAACAAGTTGTATTCCTTGAGAATGGAAGAAGGTGGACATATTTATGAGCATCTTGAAAGTTTAAATATGTTGGTGACTTAGTTGATCTCAGTTGGGGTGTGAATGGATGAAGAAGTAAAGTGTCAAATCTTGCTATGTTCATTGCTAGACTCATGGGACAACCTTGTGATGGCCATAGGGAGCACTTTAGTTGTCTTCAAGATGGAGGATGTTGTTGGTTCTCTACTTTTTGAGGATATGAGAAGGAAAGTCTCTCTGAATGCAAAAGACACTTTGAGTGTTTGAGGAAGACCAAAGGAAAAAGGCAAGAACAAGAAGTAGCATGGTCATTCTAAGTCCAAAAATAAGGGGAGATTAAAATCTCATGGTAATTCTGAGGTGATATATTGGAATTGTGGCAAATCCAAACACTTTCGAAAGGAATGCAAAGAGACAAAGAAAAAGAAGAAGAAGGAAGATTTTGATTTTGAGTCCTGAGAAAGAAGATGGAGATGCTTTCATTGCAGCATTGGCCACTCATGCAAGTGACAATGCATGGTTGATAGACTCAGGTGCATCATTTCACATGACTCCTAATAGAAATTAGTTTAGTAAGTATGAAAAGTTTTATCATGGTAAGGTGTATTTGGGTGATAACTCAATTCTTGATTTTTTTGGTAATGGAAGTATTTGTCTGAAATTTTATTATAGAAGAATTAGAAGATTTGACGGTGTCTTGCATATCCAAGGACTAGCAAGGAATTTTTTTATCTATTATTAAACTAATAGATGTGGGTGTGAAAATAGTGAGAGGTGCTATGGTAATAGCAAGAGGAAAAAAATTGGGTATATTGTACCAACTTGATGCATGCACAGTTGAGTGCAATAGTACTTTTGATAAAACTGTGAAGAGGACTACTTTTTTGGAGAAGGAGAGGGTTTCTCTTTCAATAGATGGTTGTGGTTTTTGGGTACCCAAGGGTGCTCTATCTACTGAATCAAATTTACCTATAGAGAAGACTATGTTATGGCACTGAAGACTTCACCACTTAGGTTAGAAAGGTTTACAAACCTTAAAGAACAAAAACCTTGTTGATGGGTTGAATGACTACAATCTTGAGTTTGATTTTTGTGAGTGTTAGTATCTATGGTAAACAAAACTATGTTCAATTTTACTCAAGTTGTCATAAGTCCAATTGTATTTTGCATCTAATCTATTTGGATGTATTTGGTCAAGTTGATGTTCCTTCTATTGGTAGATTAGTTTATTATGTTTCTTTCATTGATGATTCCAATAGAAGAACATGGATTTATTTCCTTAGGAGTAAAGTTGAAGTTTTTAGTCATTTCAAAGAATTTAAAGCAATGGTTGAGCTGCAGATTGAAAAGAAGATAAAGCATTTGAGAACTGATAAATGCATCGCAAACACATGAGTAACTTCAAAGATATTTTGCCAAAACATTTGAAGTGACTAAAGCTTGATTATTCTATTCATAACTTTTATTATGAAGCTGCTAAGGGAAATCAATAAACTTAGTCTTTATTGATTTCTCATGGCTAACTAGCCCACCCAATTGTCATTATTGTGATTTTTTATAAAATAAAATATATATATATATATTGTAAAATAATTTTAAAATTAATTATTAAATTTAGAAAAATGGAATTTCTTCTGTTGCGTAGCTGCCTTATTGCAAGCCAAAACTGCATAAATTTTACACAACCATGAATGAAATACTGAGATAGATTGTCAATTATGTTATTAACTACTAAAGGTATTAATACAGGTACCTCTATAGTTTATTAACAAATTTAAGTATCAAAATTGTGATTTTAGAAAAATAAAGTCCAATGAATTAAATATAAAACATTGAAGCTCAAAGAGAGTAAATTAATAATTAAAAATAAAAATGTTCATTTGAAAATAAATTGAATATAAAACATAGGAGGTCAGACAAAAGAAATTAATAATTAACGATAAAAATATGCACGGGGACTTCAATTTGTATGGATTTTGAATTTAGCATGTGTGGTGGAATGACAACGTTACCTTCTCCACAAGTCAAATACAAAACATGGATAGAAAGAAATGGTCAATGTTATCATTTTGATCAAATGGGAAACTTGAGATATTCTTAGGTTGATGTAGTTGAATTTGTGGGGTGATAATATTCGGTTTATTAAATGATTCCAATACTCCTCAATCAATCAATAAATGCTAATTATGTTTGAATTGGTGAATATGGGGGAAGAGAAACATGAGAAACATATAGAGATATAAATAGAAACATGACAGCGAGGTAATTAGAAGGGAAGTGTGAGATAGAGATGGGGAGAAAGGGGAGAGGGTTAGAGATGTTATCTAGAGATAGAGGGGTAAATATGGGGAAGAAATAGTGGGCAAAGTGAGGGGAGAGAGTCAAAGAAAGTAATTAGGAGAGTTTTGTGTGCGAGAGAGATTATATTTTTACAATTTCTCATTCTTCCTATCCTTCTTTTTTCACTGCATCACAAGAAATAGATAAAGAGAAAAGAGTCAATGAGAAATGAAATAAATTTTAAGCATGAGGATAATTAGGATTTCATGTATAGACACAAATAATGATGGGAAAGAGGAAGAGTAAGAAAGAGAGATGAGAGAGGGATGTGTATATAGAAACACATGCAAACATGTATATACACATATAAACACATATATTTATATGTAAAAGCAGAGTATGTGTAGGATCATAGTATAGATTTTTTACTATAATATTTTTGACATTAGAAAAATTTCCCTCTTTGAGCACCTTAACTCATTAAAAACTCTACAAAATATAATTTTTTTTTCTCCCTTATACTATTAGAAGCATAGAATCTGATGCACCTTTTGGATTTCAAAATGTTGTAGCATTCGAAAGTTGGAGTTATTTTTCAATCATTGTGTCAATCAAAACTTTATACATCACTCCATTAGAAAATAAGTAGTATTTACTTATAGAAATCATACATTACAATGATGGAAATATGAGAACATTCTTTAGAAATTCTTTTTGTTTCATCAAATTTGGGTGAAAAAAAACTCATTAGATACCTGCTTAAAGTCAGAAACACACAAGAATTTTGAAGGCGAAAAACACATTTTTGGGACTTTTTTTTGTTGACCATCAGGTTTGGCATCCAAAGAAATATTAGGCTTTATCAAGGTAGAAATATTAAGTTTTGAAATACTTTGAAGTTAAAAACTACATATTTTTCATATACATATGTGAATTTATGTTAAGTTTACATACACATATGCACATACATATTAAGATAAATTTAAAATCCTCAACAAAATTGGACTAGAACACTGAACCTAATGAAAAATTGAACTAGATTTAACTATAATCCTAACATTAATTCAAAAGGATGAGAGATTACTACTATGAGGGAGAGAGAGAAAAAGATAATAATTAGAAGAGAGAGAGAGAGAGAGAGAGAGAGAGAGAGAGAGAGAGAGAGAGAGAGAGAGAGAGAGAGAGAGAGGAGAGAGAGAGAGAGAGAGAGGGAGAGCGAGAGAGAGAGAGAGAGAGAGAGAGAGAGAGAGAGAGAGAGAGAGAGAGAGAGAGAGGGGGCATGGAATAGATAGATATGGTGATGGGGGAAGACAAAGGGATGGAGATAGAGAGAGATGGTATTTATATTTCCATAAGTTTTCTCACTGACCCTATCCCTCTTATTTCACTACTCCACAAGAAAGGGATAAGGTGGATGGGATAAACATAATTTAAAGAGAAAAGAGTGAGGGGGCCAAAGACAGATGAAACAAGGCTCAAGCATGATGATAATCAAGGTTTCATATGTAGATGAAAATAACGATGGGGGAGAGGGAGAGGGAGAAAAAAATATGAGAGAGGGATGTGTAGACACACACACACACACACACACACACACACACACACACAAATACACACACACACATTTATATATAAAATTAAGTGTGTGTGATTGACTATGTACATATGTGTAGTTTATATTAAGTTTATGTACACATGTCCACATTTATATTAAACTAAATTATAAATCCTTTAACAAATTGGACTCAACAACATTCAACCTAATGAAGAAATTAAGGTAGATTAAACTATAATCCATTCATCAGTTCAAATAAATACACAAACCTAAATATAACACAATTAATAAATCAACTTAACCTTGATGTTAACACTAGTTCTATAGTAAACCATATTTTATTCCTAACAATACACAATAATAAAGCCCACTATTAAATTTAATTTAATACTTAATACCATGTTCAAATCAAATCCTACATGAGATGTGTGTGTGTGTGTGTGTGTGTGTGTGTGTGAGAGAGAGAGAGAGAGAGAGAGAGAGAGAGAGAGAGAGAGAGAGAGTGGGGAGATGATGAGAGAGAGAGATGTGTGAGAGAGATAAGGCACAAGGAGTGAGATAAATGAGGTAGATATATAAATGACCTAATTAAGGGGAATAGGTAGTGAGAGGAGGGAGAGAAGAGAAAGGGTGAAGGAGATAGTAGACGATTAGGTACATAGAGAGAATGGGTAGGGGGGGAGAGATAAAGTAAAAAAGAGAAAGAGGATAATTATGGCTCAAAATATATGTATATGGTGGTGAGGGGAAGAGGGAAGAAGGGAGAGAGATAAATAGAAAGTATAGGTGGGGACATGTATGTGTCAGAGAAAGAGATTGTGAGAGAAGGAAGAGAGAGTGAGAAATATGAGGTACATATAGAGATATTGAGGATGAGGGATAAAGAGACATGAGAGAGTGGTAACTACAAGGGGACATATGAGATAGAGATGAGAGAGAAGTGGAAGAGGGTGAGAGATATTATGTAGAGATAAAGGGTAAATATGGAGAAGAGATTGTGTGTGTGTGTGTGTGTGTGTGTGTGTGTGTGTGTGTGTGTGTGTGTGAGAGAGAGAGAGAGAGAGAGAGAGAGAGAGAGAGAGAGAGAGAGAGAGATTAGTTAGAGGAGATGGTGAGAGGAGGAATAAAATAGAACAAAAGTGGAAATAAAATAGAATATGAGGGGGAGAGATGATTAAATAGAAAAGATGTTTAGAGGGGGGATAAAAGTAGAAGGGTGAGTGGGGACTGATGGTGATATGTGGGAGAAACATAGAAGGGGGATGGCATAGAGATGAGAAAAAGGGAGACAAGGGGAAGAGGGAGAGAGATAATTGAGAGAGGTTGAGTTGGAGGATAATTAAGGTGTGGGACGCACATGAGAGAGAGAGAGAGAGAGAGAGAGAGAGAGAGAGAGAGAGCTAAAATCCTATTTGAAAATCCAAAACCTATCCTATTTGAATATCAATTATCAAACCCAACGCAAAGGCTATATTAAACTAAACCGTAAACCAAATTGAGATCAGACATTACTTCTAACATTTACTTAAAATTAACCTTGAATACTATCAAATTCATTCCTTACTTTAAACATACTATATATATATATATATATATATATATATATATATATATATATATATATATATATATATATATATATATATATATATATATATATATATATATATAATTTGTTGTAACATATAAAATAATTTTAATAAAATCAAATATATAAGACTTGTCCCTAAATATCTCAACTTTCACATTCAAAAGTTGAAGTCTTTACATCTCTCAACTTTCTCTATATAATATAATATTTATATAACTAATTAAATCTTATCTAAAGCTATCACACCTAATTTCTCTTATATCTAGAGAAATAGTTCATTCATGGATTTATCCATTCATGTTAATTTATGATTGACAAGCTAAAAAATAGAGATGACTTAGATACAAAACTTAGCCCAATTGTATATCTCTCTTTTAGATATGTCCGTAAATAGACCTTTGAGCTTTAAAAGGATTTTTTCTTGTTAAGAATGTCATTCTAGCCAACTAAAAAATCAAAAAATTGAGACTCTATTGATCATCGCCTTTGTCACTTTCTACAAGCTTATGAAAGCCATTGGGAGTCAAAACCATGTAAATTCTACACAACCTTAAACAAAATATAGAGATAGATTGTCAATGATGTTATTAACAACTAAAGGTATTAATATAGGTACCTTTGTAGTTTATTAACAAATTTAAGTATCAAACTTTTGATTTTATAAAAATTACATCTAACTGACTAAATAGATTAAGTATAAAATATCAGAGGTCAAACAGAGTAAACTAGCAATTTCATGCTTTTTGTGCTTGCAATGATAAGCCAATAGATATTTATGGTAATGAAATTATTCTTTAAATATAAATTAATGTGAATAAATTAAATTATAGTTCTCTGAAATACATGAAATAATATGAGAAAAAATAACAAAGATAAAGATAAAAGGAAAATAATAAGTATAAAGGAAAAATATATATTGAAAAAAAAATCTTGTTACCAAAAACAATAGCAATAAGGGAAAAAAGTAAGGTAAAATGGTTTAAAAGATCATGATTTTCAATTTATGATTTAAATATAAAATCTTATAATAAAATATATTTAATATTTTCAAAAATCTATATTTTTTAATAGGTACAAATAATGATATTTATTATTAATACACCCTTATAAATAAAATTAAATAAATTTATTATCAAATTTTTACTTATCTTTAATGAAAGTGAAATATTATTTTTGACTATTATAGTGGACTATCCAATTTTCTTTTTAATATCCAATTGAACCTATAAATTGTAAAATAGTTTCTATTGTTAGTTCATGTATAGAATCTATCTAATGATTAAATGATATAGCTTAAATCAAAACTAAAGTTTAACTATTATATTTGAGTCAAAATAATATAATTGTGTAGACCAATGATATCTCTTGTATTATTCTTAAATCTTAAATATATTATATTTAAGATTGATTCTTTTAAAAATTTGAAAGTAACATAATTATTTTTTAAAACTATAGTATTATTGAAGTTAAAATTTTTACCCTAAAAATGGTGAGAATATTAAATTGTAATTTAAAATTTTGAATTAAGTTTTCTAAAAAATATATAAATATTTATTATTATTAAATAACTAAAATATTATTTTCTCTTTTAAATTAAAATAAATGACATATATTTTCTAATACATTTAGAGTTTGAATTTTATTTTAGTTAAATATATTATCTAGTTTTTATATTTAGATAATCTTTTATTTGATTTTTCAAACCAGAGTCACAGTTGAAACATCTATTATTTTAAATTTTCTCTAAGGAGTTTCATTTTTCTAAAATATATTAATATTTATTATCCTTAAATAAATATAATATTATTATCTTTTAAAAATAAAATATATATTTTAATACATTTCAAATTTCAAATTTTCATTTTTAAAAATATAGTATCTATTTGTTTAAATTTATATAATATTGTACTTGATTTTTTAAACCAAAGCCACATTTTAACCATCTATATTATTTTACACTTTGAAACTCTATAAATAAACTTCAAACAAACCTACTACTTTTTGGGAGAACTTAATTGCTCCACA
>CM053785.1:920731553-920775117 GCA_028749045.1 Cupressus sempervirens | reverse complement strand
TGTAAAAGGAATTCTTAACTCAAATAAAGACAAAATTTTCCAAGCAATTCTAAAAAGTAAAGTTTCTAACTCACTCAAAAAATTATTATTATAGTTATCCATTTTTGAACTCTAAATTTTCACACATACCAATTCTTATCAATACAATAAAATAAACTAATTATTTAAATAAATTTATGATAGCATTTTTAAACTCCAATATTTACCATGGATCTTAATAAAATAGCAAGCAATAGAGAGTACATTTTAGCTAGCACTTTTATGATATTTCATATCTGCAATATAATGGATGAGCAACACATTAATGCAACCAATCATAGCACATATTTGTTGCATGAGAATTATGGTTGAATGTGAGAAAAAAAAGTGTAATGACCCATACCAATAGGCCACTAAACAAAACCCTAAATTTAATATACTGCTAAAATATATTGCTGGAATTAAAGAAATAATAGTGGCAATGTATCATTCAATGAAAACCAAATGTTTTTACAAATGATATAGAAAATTTCAGCACCAAAACATTATGACATAGCACATTACAATGAAACCCTAACTAGCTGTATACAATTGAGAACTTGTTGCAACTACAGATTGAAATGAAGAACCTAGATTGATCAAATAGTGGAGATTGGATGCTGAAGATGATATGGTGAAAGTGCAACTCCACTAGAAACTCCAAACCAGCAATTAAGCACAAGTGAAAGGATTGAAATATCCTTCCCACAGTTGGAATAATTCAGGTGATCTTTCACACCCTCAAAATTGCATACCAATTGAGAGTTTTCATTCTCAATGGCCAATTTTGACTACTTGCAGAAACCCTAGGCTCCACAATGCACATCAACAAAAAATTCAATGATAAAACTTGATGACAGCCAATGAGCCCTCAATGCCTATTTATTCTTTTTTCCTTGATAGGTCGGCCTCCTTTTTAATTTTTCTTTGCTTCTTCCAGCAACCTCTAGAAGATTTTTTTATTTAATTTATAAAGTTACCTTATAATATATTTTTTTCTAATTGATAACTTTATAATTAACTCCTCCAAAAAAAATGGGACATTATAGGTCCGCCCCTCCTAAAATTGCTTGGCCTCAAGCAATCTTAATGCTGGATGTTGCAAAATCACTTCTCCCTCCCAAGTAGCATCTTCAATAGGTAAATCTTTCCACTTAACTAGATACTCTCTGATTACTCTCCTGCGAAGCTGCTTCTCTCTACTATCCAGAATGGATTCTGGCACTAAGATCAATTTCCCCTCATCATCCAAGGGAGGTAATACTGTAGAAGGCGTCACATTTTGACCCAATGCCTTTTTGAGGTGTGATACATGAAACACATTATGCACTCTACTATATGTGGGAAGCTCTAACTCATAAGCCACCTCACCAACTCATTTGATGATCTTGAATGGTCCATAATAGTGTGGCTTGAGTTTCTATGTACCACTCTTCTTGAGAGTGGACTACTTATATGGCTGCAACATGAGGTAAACCATATCATTTACCTCAAAACTAAACTCAATCCTCTTCTTGTCTGCATACTATTTTTGCTAGTTCTGAGCTCTAGCAATGTTGTCTCTAAGAGTAGCAACTATATCCTTACTTTCCTATAATAGTTCACCTACACGAGGTATTCGACTTTCTCCCAATAACAAATCTAAAAAATTGGGTGCCTCATAACTGTAAAGTGCCATGAAGGGTGTCATTTGTATAGTCATATGATATGTAGTATTGTAACAATACTCACAGACATATATCCATCTGACCCAAGCTCACTGTTGATCTACCACATAATTCCTCAAATACCCTTCCACCCATTTGTTTACAATCTCTATTTGACCATTAGTCTATGGGTGATAACTAGTACTAGGTGTAAGCTCAGTGCCACACAACCAAAATATCTCCTGCCAAAAGTGACTCATGAAGTGGCTATCCCTATCACTCACAATGCTCTGAGGCAAACAACGTAATCTAAAAATCTCCCTAAAGAAGACCTCTTCCACCTGAGTTGCTAAGCATGTGGTAGCGATAGGGAAGAAGTGAGCATATTTTGTCAGCCTATCCACCACCACATAGATACAATTGTGCCCCTAGGCCCTGGGCAAGCCCATAATAAAATCCATAGAGATGCACTCCCACTTCCTGTCAGGAATAGGAAGTGGTTGTAGGAGCACCGATGGATAAGTGTGCTCTTGTTTGTTCTACTAGCAAACATGACACTCATGCACATACTATAAAACATTAGCCTTAAGTCCCTTCCAAGTGAACCATTCCGGTACTAACCTATAAGTCTTGAAATACCCAGGATGGCCTGTTGTAGGTGAATTATGGAATGCTCTCAAAATCAATTGCTTCACTTTCGATCCTAGGACTAAGTAAATCCTATTCTTTTAAATGATCAAATCATCTATGAGAGTGTATCTGGTGTCGATTGTTGTCCCCTCCACTATAGCAGAGGCCCACGTGTCTTTGGCATATTCTGCTACAACCAAGTGTCGCCAATCCTTTGATATCTGAATCATAGAAGTGAGGTGTGGCCTATGGAATAAAGCATCTACAACAATATTCTATGTCCCCTTAACATATGTGATATCAAAATCATATGCCTATAACTTACTCACCCACTTCTGCTGACGATCATTCAGGTCCTGCTGTCCCAAAAAGTGCTTCAAACTATTATGATCAGTTTTAATACAAAATTTGTTGCCCACAAGATACTGTCTAAATTTGGCCAAGGCATACATGATGACCAACATCTTCTTATCATATATGCTAAATGATCTCTCAGCCCCTTTGAGTTTCCTACTCTCATAGGCTATAGGATGCTTGTCCTGCATGAGTACAGCACCAACTCCCTCTCCAGAAGCATCACATTGAAGCTCAAATGGCTTTGTGAAATTAGGTAATGCTAATACTAGGCATGTAGTCATTATTTCCTTGAATTGCATAAAACACTTTTGTGCCTCCCGAGTCCACACAAATGCCCCTTTCTTTAGCAAATCTGTCATGGGCGCTGCATGTGATGAGTAGCCACTAATAAACCTACGATAGAATCCACATAGACCAAGGAACCCTCTTAACTGTGTAAGGTTCTCTGGTGGTGGCCAATCAACAATAGCACGAATCTTTTCAGGATCCATTCACACTCCTTCTGCACTAATGATGTGTGCAAGGTACAACAATTCTATCATCCCCAAATCACATTTGGACTCCTTGACATACAAGGACTCGCTCTATAAAATGCTTAATACTATTTCCAAGTGCTCTAAATGTTCCTGCCATGTCCTGCTATAGATCAAAATATCATCAAAGAACACTAGCACAAATTTCCTCAATTGATGGTGGAAGACCTTATTCATAGTGGACTAAAAAGTGGCAGGTGCATTAGTCAAACCAAAAGGCATGACTACAAACTCGAAATGCCTGTAATGACATGTAAAAGGAATTTTTTCAATATCCTACTCTCGAACTCTGATCTGGTGATAGCCTAATCTCAAATCAATTTTTGTGAAATAACAAGCCCCATGCAATTCATCTATCAGCTCATCAATGCATGGGATTGGATACTTGTTCTTTATAGTTCTCTTATTCAACACCCTATAATCAATACACATTCATAGAGTGCCATCCTTCTTTTTTACCAAAACAACAGAAGATGCAAAGGGTGACTTACTTGGTCTGATGTGTCCCATTGCTAGCAACTAGTTGATGGTCCTCTCAATCTCATCTTTGAGTCATTTTGGGTGCATGTATGGTGTGATCATGATAGGCTTAGCACCTTCCTCCAACTCGATAATGTCCTCAATACCTTTGTTTGGTGGCCTGCCTGGTGGAATCTCACTGAATACCTTCCCATACTTGATTCTCAATTTTTGAAAATATCTAGATGATATTCAGTCTTGTGTTGCCCCTCCTGGGTAGGCATCAAAGCACATATGGCTGCCCACTCTATATTATTATGTTTGGCTAATCTCTCCAACCGCCTAAATGAGATAGTCCTGACATCACCATTATAGATAGCCTTCAACACATGAGTCCTGGCATCCACCACAAATCATATCTCCATATCCTCCAATCTCAGGGTAACCTCCTTAAAAGAATGTAGCCATTGCATCCCAAGTACTATGTCCATGTCACCCATGTTGATCACATGATAGTCTGCCTTAAACTCATAGTTGTTTAGGCGCAAAGGTAGATCTCACACCATCCTATCACAATGAAGAGTATATCCATTAGCTACCTTAACTCTTAGTCCCTCAAACTCCTCAGTAATGAGTCCATGCCTCTCCACAAATTGTGCATCAATGAAATTATGCGTGGCACCTGTATCGAATAGAGCAATAATCTTTTGTCCTACCAAGACTCCCCAAAATTTGAAAGATCCCTCTCTTTGAATACTAGACAGACGTGCCTCCTGTAAATGTATCTCTGGAGCCTCTTTTTTATCAGCACTATCAAGATCCTCATCATGGTCCTCTGAGATGTCTAAATCCGAACCTTTGTAATAAGCCCACAACACCGGGTTAGCCTTCCCCTTAGGCTTCATAGGAAAATCATGACCAAACTCATAGGGACCTTTGCAAAAGAAGCATAGCTTCTTCCTACATAGGTCATTAAGTGTTTCCTTATCCCAAGGTGCAGCTAGCTTTTCTTTTGAGTCATTAACCTTCTCTTTACCCTTGTTGAATTCCCCTTTGTTATCTCTAAATGATGAAGAACTCTTTGAACTAAACCAGTTTGCTAGAGCTACAAGTTCCATAGTGCAAGCTTTCTTCATGGCTTCCTATAATGTAGGAGGATCAAAGGCCTTTATCCACCCCTTGAGTGGCTTAGTTAATCCCTCTGTGAATAAAATGACTAGGCTCCTTTCCGAAATGTCAGGCACCATCACTGCAAGCTTTCGGAAGTCATTGATAAATTGTTCTAAGACTCCTAACTATCTCAACTAGGCTAACTCCCAGAAATAAACTTCAAGATTTTTTTTATCAAACCTTTCTATCAATCTATCCACAAACTCCTGATAAGTGGTTACCTAATTGTGTTGCAATGTGATCATTCCATGTGTCCACCAATCATGTGCTGCCCCATCTTAGTGTAAAGTGATACTTGAGTGCTTCAAATTCTATCATCATCTTCAAAGATAGGAAAGTATCCACCTTATGAATCCAAGCACGAGCAGTCATTTTTCCACTGCCATCAAATGTGGGTAATACCAACTTGTTGGTGACTGGTTCCAACTCACTATGTTTATCTACTTGCTTCTACCTAGCAGCTCTATAGTTCAGGTACCTGTCAAATGTCCATCCATCCTATACATATTCTGGTAATGAATCCCACTCATTCCTCACTTGTTAGAGTTCATCTACAATATTTGTTACCATAGCATCAAGTGTGCGTGCTAGAGTTTCTATTCTGAATGTAGGACGTGTGGGTTTGTCAGCTATTCCAGACCATGTCCTATGTTGTGACTGTGCTATGCTCCTGTCATCCTGGTCATTATTATGATTATTCCTCCTATTTTCCCCAATCAAATGTTGCATCAGAACCATCATTGCATGTGTACTTGCCTCTATTGACTGTAGAAGCCTCTCTTATTGCTGTAAAGTATCATCATCTGGCACACTTCTAGATGGGCTTTAAGAATGTCTCTTAGCTATATTCTCAGTTATGTTGGTTCTTTTCTAAACTAAATTAAATGGTGGCTGGGTAACCCTATCAGGCTAGTGGGAAACTGCTCCGATACAACTGTAATGACCCATACCAATAGGCCACTAAACAAAACCCTAAATTTAATACACTGCTAAAATATATTGCTGGAATAAAAGAAATAATAGTGCCAATGTATCATTCAATGAAAACCAAATTTTTTTACAAATGATATGGCAAATTTTAGCTGCAAAACATTATGACATAGCACATTACAGTGAAACACTAACTAGCTATATACAATTGAGAACTTGTTGCAACTACAGATTGAAATGAAGAACCTGGATTGATCAAATAGTGGAGATTGAATGCTGAAGATGATATGGTGAAAGTGCAACTCCACTAGAAACTCCGAACTAGCAATTATGCACAAGTGAAAGGACTGAAATAACCTTCCCATAGTTGCAATAATTTAGGTGATCTTTCACACCCTCAAAATTGCGTACCAATTAAGAGTTTTCGTTCTCAATGGCCAATTGTGACTACTTGCAGAAACCCTAGGCTCCACAATGCACATCAAAAGAAAATTGAATAATTAAACTCGATGATGGTCAATGAGCCCTCAATGCCTATTTATTCTCTTTTCCTTGATAGGTCAGCCTCCTTTTTAATTTTTCTCTACTTCTTCCAGCAAACTCTAGAAGATTTTTTTATTTAATTTATAAAGTTACCTTGTAATATTTTTTTTTTAATTGATAACTTTATAAATAACTCCTCAAAAAAAATGGGACATTACAAAATGAATTTCAACTACCAACTAATTGCATTGAATTGTTGTATATGTTGTGAGGATTTAAATGATGATATGCCAAAAATATTTCCATTCATTAAATGACCTTAGAACATAATAACAATCACAAAATTCTCAAGGTCAATCCAACCATAGTGAATTTTCAAAGGGGTGCATATTTTTTAGATTTGAACTTCAAGAATATTTTGGTTACCGAATGGAAAACCAGTGGACGACATAATCCCCAACTTCAAAAAAGCATATTAATGTTTATAATATTAAACTCAAAAGATACATAAGAATCACAAAAAAATCAAAGCTCATATTACAAAAGTGTTACGAAGTGGTTGCTATAAAGAGTTCTTAATATCATTTATAACATATATCCATAGTACTTGGAAATTTCAAAGTCTATAATGTATTATAAATAAATTGGCTGCTTGTATCAATAATTAGCATGTGTTTACTCAAACAACATAATTCTTATATCTATTTCAGGATAATCAATGAATGACACTATCATTTTAATCCTAAGCTAGCAAATATCTACTCTAAGAAATATCACTAGTATCTTCAAATATGTGATTGTTGTGATTTGCTTGTTCAGATTATTGTTTTGCAGAGTTTACCATTCCATTTGCATAACTCTGAGACTATGTTATCAAATTATATAATGAAAATGAGGTAACCAAGGATATTAATTGATCTAAAAATTTGGTATGCAAAGTTTCTAATTAATCCAAAAAATCTAAAAAAATTGGCATGCAATAAGAAAGTTTCCAAATAATTTGAAAAAGATTGAAGAGTTTAAGTTTTCATCAAATCCCAAAATAATTAGAAATTTGTGAAGGAAAAAATGGTAGATTGATATTTTTCATTTATCAGCGAAAGCGCTGACAATTTTCCAGTGAAGATTTATAAAAAGTGGGAACAAAGCTCCCACATATAAGCCTATCGACTTCAATTAATAATTTTTAAAAAAAAGTTGAATACATATGAGATCAGACGAAATCAATTAATAGTTAAAAACCAAAATATGTGTGCATGGCCTTCAATTAATAATGGATTTTGACTTTAGCACGTATGGAAGAAGAACAACGTTACCTTCTCCACCGGTCAAATACAAAACATGGATAGAAAGAAACGGTCAATGTTATCATTTTGATCTTTGATCAACGAGAAACTTGAGATATTCTTAGGTTGTAGTTGAATTTATGGGTTGATAATATTCGGTTGAATGTATGAATCTGGCTCTCCTCCATCAATCAAAAAGCGCAAATTTTAAAGGACGCTATTTATGTTTGAATTGATGAGACCTTTGGACTTGTTTAGATAAATACATGCCATTGTGCGACTGAAGTTTTGAATAATTCCTTCTTGAATTTACATTATGCAATTATTCCCATCCTCAATGCGTTGCCTCTCTATAAATATTGCCTTCTTTGTATGGGTTTTATATACCATCTTCATCTTCTCTCCCAACAAATTTGTTTCTCTTCAATTGCTCTTTTGTTTCTGAAGAGGAGTTTATTTTTTTGACCTGAACAACTTTATTTCTGAAAGAATACTCTCTAGCAGCGAATATTGTGGCATCCAAGCTAATGAGAATCATGATACTTCTTCTTGTTGTAACCCTTCTATTTAGCCTTCAAGTTTCTGTTCGATATAATCTTCTTAAGGAAGAAGAAAATAAAGATGTAGAGGCCATCTCCAACAAGGGAAATAAAAATCTATTTCAAGTTGTTGAAAGACTACCATCATGCATCAATTGTGCAAGCCATATTCTAGATCCTAAGTGTTGTAAATAATTATAAAGGAGAGTTGTATATGGAAGTTTGTCATTCAGACTCATGTGTACACTAAAATTGTTATACAGGTCCAATGACCTAACTCATTTTATCCTCATGACGAACATGAGTATTAATTAATTATTTCATTAAATTTTATTCTTCTGTAATTTGTGGTGATGGCCATGTTTGTTAAGTATTGCAATACAGTCTCTGAGAAAAAAGGATTCATCAAAAGTACATACCTTTATTTAATTATTTAATGAATTTTATGTTTGAATGTGAAATATAATTTTTGTTAAATATTCTATTATTTATAACCATTCCACATGAATCAGGTTAGTAGTGGAATTAAAAGCTTTTGCTTTTTGAAATCAATTACCTTCTTTGTCACCTCTCTACAAGAATTGAATTGGAAAGCATTTAAACGAGGTCACAAAAGATAATATATGAGTCTCGAGATATGATTTAAAATCATCTCTTCACAAGATTAAGGAATGTATTCTTGGAAACATATGCAAAAAAAAAAAAAAAAAAATTACCAATAGTAATAAGAAAAGAAATACTATCTAATATCTTCAAATCAGAAGTTGAACTATATTAGCTATTGAATAGCTTGTAATTCTTTTTAACATTTAGAATGGATTATTGATCAATTCAAATAAGAGTTTCAAGTTATTAATGAAATGAAAGAACACAATTAGAACTTTAATTAAACAAGCTGAATCTAAAAAGATCTTATTTTGAAAAAATAATAGGAATATAAGTATTAGATAAAAAATTTGATTTCTTAAATAAAATAGACAACTAATCAAATGGAATATAACACTCAAAATGCAAGGGAAAAACACACTAACTTATTGTTTTTAAACAAGTTTCACAAGTAAACTAGATAACCTATTTATTTAGTTATTTTTTAAATCAGTACTTTGTCCAAAAAATTATAGGGCCTCCTTTTCTAAACATAAATAAGATATAAACATGATTTATTTTAAAAGAAAGTTCCTTTTTTACTTACTAAGAATTTTAGCATATTAATACAAGAGAAATGCTACAATTTTTTTTTACTCATTCTTGAAACTTAGTAGTATATCAAAGCATGCAAACAAGATGAAACTTTCTCCCCCAATAATATAACAAACATAATATGTAGAGCAACATATTTGTCCCTTTGGAATGATATAACAAAAACTACAAAGAAAAATCTCTTCTTTGATAGAAGAATGTTAAAGAACTCTTTTGCAATACTTTTTTTTAGCAAAACATCATACTTGAACAATATGCATAAACAAACTCCATTCTTTTCCTTTTTCCAATCCAACAAATCTACATTAACAACAACCAACCATGGAACCTCACCTTCGAACCTAGGCCTCCATGAGTCGATCTCCAAGATTTGAGAATCGTGGCTAAATGGTTTACAAAAAATAAACAAAATACAAATGCAAAACACAAAAATTAAAATAATGGGGCAAAAGCACAAACCTATGTCACCCTTTTGTAAAGGAAAAGCTAAAAAAAGTATAACTATTCACTTTCAATGACATAAAACTAGTATTATTATTTAAAATTTGAAAATGATGTAAACTAATGAAATTGAAATAGATGAATTTTAGGATTACAATTTTTAATAATTATTTGGAATAAGAATTGATATATTTTTCTAATTTTTATAGATAATTTTTTAGCTATTAAAAAATTTTAAAAATTAGGGGTCTAGTTCCCACTACAATACTATATGGAAATAAATTTATTCCCCTTTGATCTTAGACTATGTTATAGATAACTTATATATCTTGAACAATAAAAAATAAAAATTGGCATTAGACCAATATTTTCTCTTTTATAATGATTCAAATATCAACTCACCTAAAATCGATAGTTTTCATCTCCCACCACATTTTTCAATACAAATCTATTCTAACTAGAAGAAAAATTATACATTCTAGAAGAGGAATCTCTCCTCTAGAACACCATATAATTTTTAAATTTTTTTTATATGATTTAATATTTTTTTATTTATCAAAATTGACATGTTTTCAAGTGTTAAAATATGTGCTTGTAGAATTTTTTAATTAAAATATACTATATCTATTTAAAAGACTCTAAACTCTATATGAGAATATTATTGACTTTGAGCTCTATAAAATGGTTTTTATATGTTATTAAAAAATACCATAACAATTTGTACAATTTATTGAAATGCCACTTTCCTAAAATAATTCTATTTTTTTAGTAATTGGATACAAACTAAATAAAAACATACATTCAGTAGACATTTCCAATTGGAAAACTGTGAGACCATATATAACTTAGCTAGAATAAATTTATCTAGATCATATTTTGAAAAAAAAATGATTTTTAGATAGAAATACTCAAATTCAGTCATTTTGATAAGTCAGCTTGAAAGGTGACACAACTTTGTACTTTTACCCAATGAGCTCCCTTAAGTTTAAGATTTACAATTGTGTCATTTAAGAACCCATAGAAAATGGTGAAGGTGGACCTATCAAAGAGAATACATGCATACAATACTGATAAAAAATGAAGAAATTTGATGCACTTTTAAGGCTACAATAACATAGTTTTCCTTTACAATCTTTTAATTATAACCCAAAACTATAACTATTATGGCCAAATGGAACCCATACTCCATAAAATTGATCTCTTATCCACGAGAAGATGCTCTCAACTACAAAGGCAAGCCCAACTAACCCCTTCACCCACAAGGCCACTACTTCCCTCCCAATCACAAGCAATGCCTTACACACCCATAAAAAAAATATAATAAAAATAAGAACAAGAAAAATACAATGCAAGAAAGCCCTTATACTCATCACATAAAAACATATACAATATAAGAAATGTATTTATAGTCCTACATATTCATTTTAAAACAAGAAAAAAAACAAAACTAAAATAAAAAGAGTATTTCCTTCATGGAAAAAGAACTAATCTTCAATCTAATGCAATCAATATTAATTTTTGGGGAGAGCCTTTCCACTTTTATTTATCCTTATCTTCCTCCTATGCCAAAACCCTTACTGTAACATAAAACTAGAGAGTGATTAAACATCCACTAAATCCCATAAATCTCACTAAAAAGGCCTCAAAATTAATACTAAGATACTCTCTATAAATATGAGTTGATTATAGTTCCTTCCACTTCCCTCTTGTCCCCTCTCATAAATGAGAGTTTGGCAAGGAGTGTTTACCTTCTTGATTTTTGTCACTTTTAGAATCTAGCCATTTTGGAGTGTCATAAATGTCTTCTAGACATCCCTATGGCTAAAATCTAACCACTAACTCATAGTACCCCAACATGGTTAGTTAATTTTGACTAGAATGACACCGTAGGGACACTTTTAAGCCCACTAAAGTCCACTTAAATTTTATCTATGATTTGTGTGATGATGGGACCACATTTGAGTCTTTCTAAACAAGTATATTTACTTAAGTCACCCACTAGATCTACCCTAGTGCAGGTAACTCTTGCCAACCCTAATTGACATGTCCCTGCCACATACACAATACAATTGTTAAGTAATAAATCAAAAATACACTTCACATTTACAAGTGACATGTCAAATGTACATAATGCAACTTAATATAATAACAATCATTCACATCATGTATACAAAACAAGATACATCACAATAAGGTTTAAATATGTTCATTAGATTAAGGTTTTCCTTCACCATTTACATATAGGTTTAACCTTACTTCTTTGATTAAATTCTAGGGTTACTTTCCTACACACTAAATCGATGTATCAATATCCCAAGGAAAATTTATATATAAAATCAATGGTAAATAATTTAAATTTTAGATTGGGATTCATAATTCGTAATAAAATAATATTACATTTCAAAACCACTTTCATAATTCAATTCCCATGTAAGGAAATCACATGCGCACTCAAGCATATAAATATCAATGCATATAGACTAAGTCTTAATCATCCTTGTCATACATGCTAAATAAACATGAATTTCAATTTCAAAACATCATTCAACTTTAAAGCATATGCAAGAATCAAAATCACCATAAGCTATCTTATTGACATCTATCTCTACTTTAATACATAATTCACCTATCCCAATTATCATTAGAACCTTGCATTCCTTGAAACCCTAGTCACCTTTCAAATATCATGCATTCATTTAACACTTTCTGAATCATCCTATCTAGGTCCATTCACCAATTAGCAAGAATTATCTAGATCAATTAACTAAAATGAAATATTAACATTATCTAATTATCATCGCGAGGTGGATAAAAATAAGATAAGGAAAATACCCTAAAATCACTTAAATTAACTAATCAAAAGTAGATGAATAACTATGTTTACATGAACTTAGTAATCATCCAAAATATGAGACACACCACACTTTATTCCTTCATTCTCTATCAATGTAATAAAAGTCCATAAATTATTATTGTACCAATTTAACATCTCAGACCATTATATTTTTGCCACCTAAAAATTTAGTCATTCCACCATAGAGTATCAACAAATGTAACCAACCAATAATCAAGCATAGGACATATAGAGTAACAAAATTAACTTTCATAAAACATGCAACATCTAATTTCCTATTGATTCTTAATGGAACTCTAATTCAAATTTTATCATCTAAATTTACCAAGCATATAGAGTACATGAAGGTAACCTTAATTGAATAGTTAATTTCTAATTAACATCCCCATGTAGATAATCATTTATTACCATAATATATCATCTTATCATAATTATTTTCCTAAATTTAATCACACACCAATTTACCTTTAACATATAACATGAAGTTATTATCTAAGTGTTTCTCGTCATAATACAAGTTCCTCTTGCAATTCTTTTCAACACTTTGCATAATGGTATGGTCGAATAGTTACTATACAAAAAATGACCTTCTAAAATGATTATCTCTATGTAAAAAAAAATTTCATGATGTCTTCAAATTGGGTTCTAAATTCAATCATAATCAATAATGTCACATCTTTAAAAAAATCAACCTAGGGTATCTCTTAGGAGGTATTTTAAAGAAGGTCACTAAAATGTTATAACATCTTAGCATACAACCCTTACCCATCTCAACCTAGAAGATTACTAAATGCCAACATGAAGAATCCTCAAAACCCTATTAGCCATGATTTTAAAAATCATGACTATAATTTATATCAACCTAGCAAGAAATTATGAAATGAAACCATTAAAACCACTCACCTCGCTCTTCTAATATACTATAGTCTCCTATAGGAGGACATATTTGAAAAGTTAAGATTTCTTTCAATGCCAGAGGGGAGGGGCCTCACATAGAATATAAACCTTGTTAAGAAAAATTAGGGTATAATATAATATTGATCACACTCATGAATAAAACCTTTAATAGAGTTTGGGATTAAAAAAAGTATTTAAAAATAATAAAAAATAAAATCCTAACATTTCACCCTAAAAAATATTTTCCATCAAAAGACAACACTAGGATTATGACTTTGGGTTAATTTGAAATATTTTATGGACAATATGAGCATAGAAACTTCTATAACTTCATGAGAAAAATAAATAAATAAGTTTTTATGACAAAAAAAATGAGAATCCAAATTCTAAATGCCACTATATTTAACGAATGTTTGCCCAATCACATTCACATTTCTTGTAGGATTTAAAAATTTCATCTAGGATAAATTATTCTTTTGTTGCAAACCAAATAGAGGAAAACCCTTTTATTTTCTTAAGTCGTTATTAAATTTAATTCTATGGAAGACTGATTTTGTCAACAATATTTAGTATTTTAAAAGGAGTGATTTTTGTAACTATAATATCAATACTTAATGCAATCCCACAATTCTTCTTTGAGTTAGTTGTTCATATCAAGTAAGAGTAATAATTCAACCCTAATATTTTTATTTTCTTATGATCATTGTAAAAATAATAATAGATTTTTTTTCGCACATATATTAGGTACATTCAAAGGGCTTGTCATGTTACATGATGGTTGTTAGTCTCTAGGTCATCATGTCTATTAGTGTCAAACACTTTTCATTCACAACATAGGATTATTCAGTCATCACTACAACTGAGTCATTGTATATAGGCCAATCTAACTATTGAAGACATTTAAATATTCGAAGTCATGTGCCCATTAGTAGTTACTACCGAGCAAGATAATGGTCACTGAGTACCTTAGTGATTGTTGACTTTGTCAGGGATAGTAGTTGATGCCAACTGATACAAAGACCGAGTTATCAAATTCATGTCAAGCATAGTTAAGGCTAAGAGACAACATAACGAAACAGTTTATGCCAAGTGTTAGTGTGATGTAAGTGCCGAGTAATAGAGTTTCACATTTTATTTTTAAATGAAACAAAATCTTATGCTAATCATTTTATCAAAGTGGAAACATATTTTTAAGATCAAGGAGGTGATTACACATTTAACGAAATATCATTAATCCCTCAGTAAGGCAATCCACCAATCAAAAAAATGCAAGGACTAAGAGACAAATGGATTGTTCCTAGATCATTGAGAGAAACAATAATTCATGGATTTATACTATCATGATAATTTAAAATTGACAAGCCCAAAAATAAAGATGATTTGCATAGAGAACTAAGGCCAATGTATATATCTTTTAGATATGTCCAATAAATAGATCTTTGACCTTTAATATTATGTTTTCCTATTAAGAATGTCATTCTAGCCAACTACAAAATCAAAAAATTGAGACGGCTATGCTGATCATCAACTTTTTGAATTTCTACAAACTTATAAAAGCCATTGGGAACCATAACCATGTAAATTCTACACAACCTTAAATGAAATACTGAGATAGATTGTCAATGATGTTATTAGCAACTAAAGATATTAATACAGGTACTTTTGCAATTTATTAACAAACTTAAGTATCAAACTTATAATTTAATAAATTTTATGTCTAACTAACTAAATAAATTAAATACAAAACATCGGAGGTCAAACAGAGTAAATTAATAATAAAAAATAAAAAATTTCAATTGAAAATAAATTGAATATAAAACAATAGGAGGTCAGACAAAATAAATCAATAATTAAAAACAAAAATATGCACACAGCTTTCAGTTGATATGGATTTTGACTTTAGAGCGTTACTTTCACCACTGCTCAAATACAATACATGGATAGAAAAGAAACCGTCAATGTTATCCTTTATGTCATTGATCAAGCAAGAGTCTCATAGTTGAATTTATGGGTTTAATGTACGAATCTGGCTCTCCTCGATCAATCAAAAAACGCGGATTTGAAGGGACGCTATTTATGTTTGAATTGATGAAGCCTTCGGACTTGTTCAGTGCATAATCACATGCCTTTGTGCGAGAAAAGTTTTGAAGAATTCCTTCTTGAAATTACATTATGCAACTATTCTCATCGTCAATGCGTAGCGTCTCTATAAATATTGCCTTCTTTGTATGGATTTTATGCAACTATACCATCTTCATCTTCTCTCTCCCAACGTATTTGTTTCTGAAGAGGAGTTTATATTTTTTAACGTGAACAACTTGATTTGTGAAAGAATACTCTCCAGCAGCGAATATGGTGACACCAAAGCAAATGAGAATCGTGACAGTTCTTCTTGTTGTAACTCTTCTATTTAGTCTTCAAGCTTCTGCTCGATATAATCTTCTTAAGGCATAAGCAAATAAAAATGCAGAGGGCATCTCCACCAAGGGAAATTACAATCTGTTTCAAGTTGTGGAGAGACTACCATCATGCATCAATTGTGCAAGCCATATTCCAGATCCTAAGTGTTGTAAATAATACTAAGTGGAGTCTCTTATTCGGACTCATTTGTACACTTAAAACTGTTATACTGGGTCAATGACCTAACTCATTTTCTCCTGCTAACGAACATGAGTATTAATTGTTTCATTAAAATGTATTCTTGTGTAATTTTTGGTGATGGCCATATTTGTTAAGTATTGCATTACAATCTTTCAGAAAAATGAAACCCAAAGTGCACACCTTTACTTAATTATTTAATTAATTTATGTTTCATTGTTAATTTTAATTTTATTTTTTAAAAATCCATTATTTATAACCATTGCACATGAATCAAGTTAGTAGTGGAATTAAAAGTTATAGCGTTTTCAAACCAATTACCTTCTTTGTTCACATCTCTACAAAAATTGAATTGGAAAGCATTTAAATGGGGCCACAAAAGACAATATACGAATCTCAAAATATGATTAAAAATCATCTCTTTACAAGATTAAGGAATGTAATGTTGAAAAAATATGCGGAAAATGAAACTAAAAATATCGACAGTAATAAAGAAAAGAAAATACTACCTAATATCTTCAAATTAGAAGTTGAACTATATTAGCTATTGAATAGCTTGTAATTCATTGTAATTTAGAATAAAAGATTGATCAATTCAAATCAAAGTCCCAAGTTATTGATAAAGTGAAAGAATAAACTTAGAATCTAAAATCATAGATTAAAGCAATTGAAAAAGTTGATTCTAAAAAGATCTTATTTTAAAAAACTAATCAGAATTTAAATGTTAGATTAAAAAATTATTTTCTTAAATGAAATAGACAACTAATTAAGTGGAATGTAATACTAGAATGCAATGTAATACCCAAAATGCAAGGACAAAACACACTAACCATTTTTTTAAAAATAAGTTTCACAAGTAAACTAGATAAGATGAATTATTTATTTACTTTTTAAATCAACACTTTGTTGAAAAAATTATAGGGCCTCATTTTAAAAACATAAATAAGATATAAACATGGTTTATTTTAAAAGAAAGTACTTTTCTTATTTACTAAGAATTTTAGCATCTTTATATGAGAAAAATGGTACAACTTATTTTTCTTTACTCATTCTTTAAACTTAGTAGTACATCAAAACCATGCAAACAAGATGAAACTTTATCCTCCAATAATATTTGAACCATAATATGTAGAGAAACATTTTTTCCCTTTGGAATAACATAAAAAAATCTATATAAGACAATCTCTTATTTTATACAAGAACTTTAAAGAACTCATTTACAATACTTTTCGGAGCAAAACATCACTTGAACAATATGCACAAACAATGTCCTTTCTTGCTTTATTTCCAACATGGATTCCAATGCAACAAGCCTACAATAACCACAAATAATCATGGAGGCACACCTCCCAACTTAGGCCTCTATGAGGCCACCCTCAAGTTTGGAGAATCGTCACTAAATGGGACACAAACAATACCAAATATACAAATGCAAAATACAGCATTTACAATAATGAGCTCCCCTAAGTTTGAGCTTCACAATTGGGTCAGCTAAAAACCCATAGAAAAGGGTAAACATGGACCTATCAAAGAGGAGACTATCATACAACCATGAAAAAAACCAAGAAATTTTATGTATTTTCAAGGGCTCAATAAAACATTTTTCCTTCACAATCTTCTCAACTTATAAACCCAAAATACAAAAATAAATAGTATGGCCAAATGGAGCCATACTCCATAAAATATCTCCCTTCTCCAAGAGAAGAGTTTCCCAACTACAAAGACAAGCCTAGCTAACCCCTTCATCAATAAGGTCACTACTTCCTTCCAAGGCATGAGTGATGCCTTGCACACCCATAAACAAAATACAATCAAAATAACAACAAGAAAAATGCAATGCAAGAAAACCCTCATACACATCACATACAAATATCTACCAAATAAGAAATGCATTTGCAGTCTTTCATATTCATTTTACAACAACAAAAAATAAGTTACAAAGGAAAGAGTATGTCCTTCATGTCAAGTGAACCAATCTTCAATACCATGAAAATAAAAATGAGATTTGAGAAGATTTTTTCCCTTTTCTTTCTCATTATATTTCTACAACTGCAAAACCCTAAGTGTCTCTAAAACTAGAGAATGAGTAAACTCTCACTAAATCCCTTAAAAGCCACAAAAAAGGCTTTGGAATTTGTAGCCAATCACTACCTATAAATGTGAGTTAATTACAATTCCTTTCCCTTCCCTCTTGCCCCCTCTCATAAATGAGAGTTTGGCTAGGAGTGTGGGACAAGTTAAGTGCATGTGGCATTCTTCATTTTTCCCTCTTTTGAAAAGTCACCTTTTTGGAGTGTCATAAATATCATCTAGATTTCCTCATGGACAAAATATAACCCCTAAATCATAGTACCACAACATGATTAGTTAATTTTGACTGGAATGGAACCCTAGGGTCACTTTTAAGCCCACTTAAAGTTTACCTATTGTTTGTATGATGATGGGACCACACTTGAGTCTTTCAAAACAAGTGGAATTACTTAACCTACTAGGTCTAACCTAGGTTAAGTAACCCTTTCCAACCCTAATTGGTAGGTCACCACCACATACAAAATAAAAGTCTCAAGTGATAATACAAAAATATAATATAATAAAATTCATTCACATCATGTTTACAAAATAAAACACATCACAACGAGGTTTAAATGTCTTCATAAGATTAAAATTTGGCTTCACATTTTACACATAGTTTTAACCTTGGATCTACAATTAAATTCCATCGTTAGTTCCGACACATTAGATCCAACTATCAGGAGCCCGAGGAAAATGTATATATAAATTCAATGCTATAGAATTTAAATTTTGCATTGAGGTTTATAATTCATAATAAAATAATATTTCATCTCAAATAAAATTTTATAATTCAATTCTCATTTAAGGAAATTGAATATCTAAACATAAAACTTAGTTTCAAATAAAAATCTACATGGAAATCAAGTAATTCAATTAAACCCATTAACATGAGGATTCAACAATATAAACATAAATGCATATAGAATAAGTCCTAATCATCCTCATCGTATGAGCTAAATCAACATGAATTTCAATTTCAAAAGATCATTTAACTTTAATTCATATGCAAGAATCCAATTAACTATAATCTATTTATTGATATCAATCTCTACTTTAATAAATAATTCACCTATCCCAATGTATGTTAAATTAAACATAAGAAATTACCATTAGAACCATACATTCCTTAAAACCTTGATCACATTTCAAATATCATGCATTTCTTAACAACTTTTTGAATCATCCTATCTAGACCCATTCACCACTTCGTAAAATTTATCCATGTCAATTGACTAAAATGCATTATTGAAAATATATAATTATAATCATGATTTGGATTAATAATAAGATAAGGAATATACCCTAAACTCACTTTTAAGTTAACCAATAAATTATGTATGAATAACTATATTGATGTGAATTTAATAATAATCTAAAACATGAGATATATCATACCTTATGCCTTCATTCTCTATCAGTGCAATATAAGTCCATGAATCATTGACATAGAAATTTAATATCTAACACTATTATATTACAACTACATACAAAATGAGTCATTCAACCATAGAGTATCAAAAAATGTATCTAATCAATAACCAACCATAAGATGTATATAGAGTAACAAAAATACCTTTCACACCACCATAGAGTATCAACAAATGTATCTAATCAATCGCCAACCATAAGATGTATATAGAGTAACAAAAATATCTTTCACATAAGATGAAACATCTAATTTCTCCTTTGATTCTTAATTAAAAAGTCTAATTCAATTTTCATCATCAAATAATCATCTAAATTTATCCATCATATAGAGTACATTGAGGTAACCTCAATTGAACAATTAACTTCTAATTAACATCCCCACATAGTTGATGAGTTATTACCATAATATAATATCTTATCACAATTATCTTCATGAATTTACTTGCACATCAATTTACCTTTAACATCCAACATTAATTTATCATATAAGTTCTTATCATAATACAAATCCTCCGGCAACTCTTTTTAACACTTTCTACAATGGTGTAGTTAGATTTTTATTAAAAAACACCTTCTAAAATGATTATCTATATGTGACACAAAATATCATTATGTCTTCAACATGGGTTCCGAATTCAGTCATAATATATAATGTCACATCTCAAAATATTTCAACCTAGGGTATCTTCAAGTAGGTATTTTAATGAAGGTCACTCAAATGTTATAATGACATGGTATATGATCCTTACCTATGTGAATCTAGAATATTACTAAATTCCAAAATGAATAATTCGCAAAACCCTATTAGCCATGACTTTAAAAATCATGAGTATCAAATTGTTGCAAGGTGGAAAATATTCGAATGACTTGTTGGAAATACAATAGGGAAGTAAAATTTGAGGGAAATAGTAGGCACTAACTGAGAGACACGTCACACCCCATAGAATTGTAGGTCGCGGATGTTAGCCTATGAAGCATCGGATGAATTAGCACCTAAAGCTTTTGACCTCAAAATCATTTACCACACCTCCATCTCACAATCTATTCATATAAACTAAAATACCAAATTAAGCATATAAATCCATAGCGTAAAAGTAAAACATTTAACACATGTATAACAGAAGATATTTGGTTACCTAGAAACACTCTAAGGAGAAGATATAACTAGGGTGGGGATGCCACGCACAAATCTTCACTACTGCAATAATAAAGTGTATCTAGTGAAGGTTATAATGTTTTGATCATGAAACATGATCTAATATGTGAAAGGTCTATCCTATTCAAGGCTTATACGATTGTTAGATCTTACCCTATTAAAAGATTTCAACACCCTGTTAAAAGTGTGCTTGGTAAAAGGACTTTAACTTACAGTAAAGTAAGCACCTTGTTAAAGGATTTAGAATAGCTTGTCAAGACTACTCTATTAAGAGATTTAATTGATTCACCTATTAAAATATCTTAGCAATGATCGTTCGGTCAACACTCTATTTCTTGATGTCAGATGACCTCTTTTTTGATGTGTACTTCACGCTTTCTTGTTAGATGTATCTCTACTATCATCTTATTCCTTTCCTCTGTTCTCCTCTAACTGATTATATAATGTAACTAAAATTATAACTCCTTAGTCACCATAAATGCTCTATTTATGTATGCAAACTTCTCTCCTTTCTCCTTAAACATTCATAAATTTTCCAGGGTTTCTCCTCCTTAAGAAGATCTAGGTGACTTAAGGTTAGGTATGAATCAACAATAGTGATTCACCCATATTACCGCTTAATCCTTCCCTTTTTCTAATTAGATTCATAAAATGTATAATGATTCACAATTAAGACTCATGCTTATCATCTAAGATCATAAAACAATCTTCAAGTCAGGCCAAAACAGTTTACATACAACTTTGTGCCATTACAAAAAACTATGTCAAAACTATATAACTCAGCACTTGAAGTCACTAATGCCTAGCATCAACAAAAACTTCAATGCTATAACTCAGCATGCATTGATCACTCAACATCTATATAGCTTGACACATATTGTTTTCTCAACACTTGATTGACTTGACACTTACTAGTTACTCGACACATACTAAATATCTGTCACTCAGCATATACTATATGACAACTTATGCTCAGCATGTATTTCTTTTTCAGCATGAACTAAGTAAATGACTTAAGTATATTGTCACTCATATGTCAAAACCAATATGAAACTAAAAATCTCCCCCTATGACATGAGTGGTAAAAATACTTGGTTCTGGAAGAATAACTCTAACCTTTCAAGCATAACTCAAGTAATATGCATTCACATAAAAAATTTAAGAACTTCAAAATTTTGAAAAAACTCACAACTCATCAGTTATACCTCACAATTCAATAAGTCCCCCTGAGTTGGTTGTGTTGTTCTGTATCTAAGTAAAAGTCATTCCTTCTGTTGAGTAGATTTGCAAAAACTGATCTCTATACTCTATTTCTATCATTAACTCCTCTTTTTGTCAAAAATAGTAGCTCACCAAAAATATTATCTCCTCCAATATCTCCCCCTTTTTGACACTAATGTCAAAGGGTTAGACACTTATAGTGTGTTTCTCCTACAATGTTTTGTGAGCCTGAAGCATAATTTTCAAAGAAGCATCCCAATTGTCACAAGCTACCTCTAATGATTTGATTTGGATGACTAGCTCAAAAACAACGCAAAGTAAGCCTGTATGAGTAGAAAGATATAGATCATTCTTCATGAGTGTTTCAGAAAAGGCTAGTTCCTAGTGTAATATCTCCATATGTGGAGTCAGGATAGACTAGATACTGATCAGTTTAGTCTTCATGTTTGCTTCATCTATATGTAGCACTACTAACTGACTCTAGGAGTTCAAGAGATTCCTAAAATGTTTTTCACTTTGGGCTAGATACCTTAGCAAAGTTATACCAGATGACTACATATGACTCTCCAAACTTAGTATGTGGCTCCTAATTCCTATGTAAAGAGTGCTAGGTTGCACAATTTGATGTTTAAAGAGAAAATATTCTCTATTACCTTCTTCACATTGTCAATTTTGGTTGCTAACTCAATATATGATAGTTCAATTGTACTTGATATCTTTTCATTGACCTTATTTTGGAACTTTCTCTTAGACCATGCAATCAATTTCTCTTTTGAGTCCACATCTATGTCATTGACCTTCTCAACTAAGCTAGTGAGCTACTCTATGACAGGTTTGGTTTCCTTAGATGTTGGTAGGTCAAATGGATCAAGAAATAATTCCTTGATATCTAACATAGCTTGCTTCTACCTATGCTCCCTTCTAAGCAGTTCTTGTTCCTTTTTCCTTGCAAGAGCATCCTATAGTATGCCCATCTATTCAATAGTGATGGTTTCAAGATTAAACTTTGGTAACTAAATCCCTTTGTCTAAGTTCACATCACCAAATGATGTAACTTCAGCTATCTTGGAAGTTCTTGGACTCGACCTAAATGATTATAGGGGTATAGCTTCTATATTCGGCCTATGAAGAGATTGACTTGGAGTAGTAGTAGTTTCTGGTAAAGTCATCAGTGTTTGCATTGCAAGTTGCCCCTTAGGTTTTGTAGTCATACCTAGCTCTTCAGTCCTATCCTTTACTTGCTCTTCATTCATAGATGCAACATGATCTTGTACTATAGGTGTAGGAGTAGCTTCCTGTCATGTTTGTGCTTTTGTTCCTTTATTCTCTTTTGTTTCATCTTTTTCTCTCTATGTGTCTCACCCTTGTTATTTTCTTTTTCCTTTTCATTTATGGAGATTGGAGGATTTTTCACTAGTGTATTGATAGTAGAAATTGCTAACTCCTTCCTTTAATATACTACAATCGCTAATGTAGTAGTTATCAATGAGAATTGAGGAGGGGTTTTAGATGTTTATTGTGTCTAAACTTTCTCCCCTGTAGATGTCTTGTATGCCTTCTCAATCTCATGAACACTTAGTAGTACATTATTTTCCCATAGTTTTTCCTTGGTAGTGGATTCTACCAGTATCTTCTTCAAATATTCCTTTGTAAGGGAATTGATGTTTTGAATGATAGTATTAGAAACATCTTGTATCTATATATTATCACTATTTGTATTCAACTCATGTTGAGGATTGGCACTTGGCACTAGTGTATCTTGTACACTTTCTTATGTCTATTGCTCATCCTCAGCTAGTGCCTATGTGTCTTCATGTGTCTTAGTGCCTTCCTCATGTGCAACTATCTTAGTGTCAACTATGGTAACCTCAGTTACTTGTTGTTGTTCATCTTTGTTCTCTTCTACCTCAGTAGGTGTCTACACTATTGCCTTAGGTGTTGTCAAGCAATATATTTATTTCCAAATATGAGTCATTTTCTATATAACATTGTCAATATTATTCTATAGTATGTTGAATGCTCTATATTTGGTGGAATTTTACTTACATTTTTCTTTGTTGCCTTAGCCATTATTTTCCTAAAATTCTTGCATCACTTGTGCAAGTTTAGTCTCTCTGATTTGTCTTTCTATGTTGAGACTATATTTCCACTTCTCCTCAAATATTTCACATAGATATTTTGGTAATGAGTTGGCAATACCAATTGGAGTTTGTTTGAATGTTGCCATCATGCCATATATTGACTCCTCTACTTGGTTCATCTCAACTTTTCCAAGTTTGTAAAACTCAATATGAATGAGACCAAATAAATCAACATTTTTCCTTACGCTCTCACATATATTGTCTAAATCAAAGGAGGGATGGTGACTTATCACTTTGAATTGGTTATTGTCATCATATTTAGTCCTCTCTTCATTAGATTCAACTAGAGCAATATACTTTCTCTTTTGTCTCTTCTTAGGCTCCACTTCTTTACTAGCTGATCTTTCTCTCTTCTCTTTTGGCTTTTCTATCTCTTGAGCCTTTTTAGTATTAGCTCTTGTGCTGGTTTGAGTTTCTTGTACTATAGGCTTAGGTTTTACAACCTTCATTTTTTGCTAACTACTGTGGCTTTGGCTTTCCTCTTATTTTTCTTAGGTGCTTCATAGACTTCTTCTTCCTTGACAACTTCTTCAATTTCTACCTTTTCTGCTTGATTTTCACCTTCAGCATGAGCTAAGGCTAGTGGTGCTTGAGTAGGTATATCGTCTCCTTCATCATCATCATCATCTTCTTCTTCTTCTCCATTTCACTCTACACCTACACCAAATTTCTCCTTAAGCCTCTTGATAATATTGTTTTTCTTTTTTATGACTAAGACAATCTTCAAATCCATTGTTACCTTATATTTTTCCACATCATAATCCCCAAAGGAAATAGCCTTAGCATCTACATCTTCTACAAGTAATTATGTGATTGCTATAGAGGCTTCATCGACATTGATTTTAGAGCCTAGTGGCCTTAGCCACCTTACCCTTGGAACCACTACTTGAACATATGTAAAATTAGTGTCAACTAGAAATAAAACATCATTAAAATGTTTCTCAACTAGTGAAAATAGTATCCTCAGTCTCTTCTTCATTAACTGCTTGAAATCTTCAAAGTAACTAGTCATAACAAACTCAAAATTGTTTTTAAATTTCTCAATAAATTCACCCATTTGCATTGTAATAGATCTTCTTTTTTTCCATGCAACTTTACCAAAAGAAGGAAATGTATTATGTACATAAAAGAATATACATACAAGAATTGAACCTAATTTACATTGTGCACTCTTGGTCTTCCTTAAATTGCTCCCTAATTTTATGACAATTGTTGCATCTACAACTTGGAAAGTTCACAGGTATAATCCTTCTTAACTATTTTATAACCCATGTCAACATCAATAAAAGGTACATTGTTGATTCTACTAGATTGATAGAATTTATATGTTATTATCCTCACTGCAAAAGCAATTAGGGGATCTAAGATAGTTTCAATTGTCATTCCTCATTTGTTCCACACTACCCCTATATTCTTCTCAATAACTTCTTTAGATTCACTCCTCATGGTTTTAGGTTGGTCAAGGGTTGGATATCCTATTACTCTATGTACAATTTTCTTTGTGATTTTAACCGGTCCATTGTCCAAACATATAAGATTATCATGAATTCTACTCAAAAGAATCTTTATCCAAAGACATCGGGGAAATCTAGGGCACAGGCTAACCCTTTCCTCTGTACAATTTTGAATTCTTCTTTTGACACTCCATTTTCACATAATTTCTCATAGGTTTCTCTAATTTCCATGTCACCTATGCTACCCACCTTACATGTATAGCAAGATCACAATTCTTGAATCATTAAAACTTGAGGTGGTATCATTGATAACACACCAAATAGATCTTGCTTATAAGCAATATCAAGAATGGCTCTAAAGTTTGGTTGTTTGATCTCATTACTTATCAATTGTAGACAAAAAATTCTTTACCCTCTTTAACCTTAGGAGTTGAAGAATTAGATACCATTATGAAAAACTAGAGTTTACAAAAGTTCAAATTGAATAGCTCAACACACGATAAATACCTTTTTAAATTTTTTGAGATGACGTCATGAAACTATTGAATCCTATTTGCAAACACTTGGAATGATTTCTTAAATTTTCCTTTCCCTATCCATGCTTCTCTTCAAATTTTAATGATATCAAATGAGTAGAATTCAATCAAATAGACCTTAAAACCTCAAATTTAATTCTTAGTGCTTACATAATTATAAACTTAGCTTTAATAGAGATTTCAACTCACTCAGCTTCCATGAAGTTTCATTTTCACTTGGCAACCACTATGTTTATGGTCAACACTATCACCTTTGATAGCTCAACATTAAGTAAAATTTCACTCAACAACCATAGTGAAACTTTTCATGCTCGATAGTAACATGGAAAGTGATAAAACTTAAATATTTCTTCCTAGTTATAATCAACACCTTTCATCTTTCTTGATGGATATATAATCTTTTCAAAACTAAATCCTTAGAATTGATCTATAATATGTCTTTTAAATATTAGTCCCACACATACCTCTTGATTGCTTTATTAGAGGTGGCATGATCACCTGACCCATTGGGTGAAGTGATCCCATCGAAACTTCATGTGTTGCAATCATCCTTTCTCTTCCATGTCTTGTTCATCTCATCTCCAATATTTTCAACATATGACTTTCCTTTTCCTTTTTTGAACTCACTGCTTGGTGCCTTTGACCTTGTTGGACAATTCCTGCTTATGTGACTAGTCTTTAGTTAGCTAAAACATGTAGCTTGACTCAACCATCTTTTTAGTCACTTTTGAAATGTGTTCTGATGCAATTTTCAGCAACATGTCCATAATCTTGAAAATATTGAAAACTATACCTAGCATTGTAGTCCCAACTAGAAGAGTTATCATTGTGATTTAACTCTATCTTCTTGTTTGATGACCATTTAAGCTTGGATCTGCACTCGTATGCTCTACTCTTCTTTCATTAGTTTCTTTATTGAGATATGTGCTTGTTTCAATCTTCCTAAGGCCATGAATTTGGCATGGTATCAAAGAAAGTTACAAGAAAGGAAAAATACAAATTTTCTTTTATTGCAAGTATAGAAAATTAGATTTGAAAATGGATTCTCTAGCATCTTTTATTCCCACACTGTACAATAGCTTTGATTGGAAGCCTAAAATTTTACTCTAGCTATAGAGTAAAGGCCTTTATTGAATAATTAAGAATATAGAGGTTGAAACCACTTTAGCAATAGAGAAATCTAAATACTTTAACCATATGGATGAAACATTTGGTTTTCTATGCTTGTCCATATCTCAAGAACTGTTGTTCCATGTTGAGGCACAAGCACAACCCCAAACCAAGTTTGGAATATCTTAGAGACTCTCTTTGGAAAGGGAGATGAAATGTGGGGTCATATCCTCGAAAATGGTCTCATCTCATTAGATCCAAAGAGTTTTAACAATATCCAAGATTACATCACAAATTTCTAATCATTTTTGCTTTAGCTGAAAGGATGTGGTATTGATAAATCCAATGAAGAAAGTAAGTTAAATCTTTCCATTCTATTGATGTTGGATCCAAAATATGTAGTATTTGTTTCTTCTTTCTACATAATCAAACTCACAACATGAGCAAATTGGAATATACCCACATTTAATGCCTTCATTGAATCTCTAATACATGAGCAAGATAAGCTTATTATGATGGGTACCTTGAAGAATTCCAAATCTCATGCACTCAGTGTGCATACAACTAGGAAGAATAACTCTAAATCCAATTAGTAATCCAAAGGAAATTAGAAGGTGAATTTAGATCAAATAAAGGAAGGTAATCCAAAGCCTTCAAATGGGTCTATAGGCTCTAAAGAAAAGGACACAAAGGGAAAATCAAAGTGCACCTATTGCAATCATGGGTACCATCCAGAATCATCATGCATGAAGAAGACCACTTATCTCATGGCCTAGACACTTAAACATCATAATATTGGTGGTCTTATTCCTAAAATGCTATGAACCAAAAAGAAAAAGGCTTGGAAAACAAAGGCAATGCTCATGCATTGATAGATATTCAAACTTCCTTAGATACATAGATCATGGACTGTGGAGCATCACACCACATGGTAGTCACAAAATATTATCTTTCATCTTTGAAACCATATTTTGGTTCTCCTATTCTTCTTGGAGATGGATCTCTTATAGAAGAAAATGGAATTGGAAGGTAGAGCTAGGAATTTTTTTTTTTTAGAATGTCTTGCATATCCCAAAACTTTCTCTAAATCTACTTTCTGTATATCAAATGACACATATTGGAACTCAAAGGAAAGTTGAATTTACACAAGATTCAATGAGCATCTATGAAATGCAAGACAAATCCAAATTTTTTTTGGTAAGGAAAATCATCAATCTCATTTGTATACTTTCTCTGATTTTGTTCCTAAATCATATTCTACTTTACTTCTAACATATGCAAATTATGAAAGTAGAATTTGGCATGAAAGATTTGGACATCTATATTTTAGATACATGCAAGAGCTTAGCAATCAGGGAATGGTGAAGGACTTTCCTACCATAAATTTCTCTAATGGGTTTCTAAAAGTTGTGCTCTTATAAAATATCCAGAAGAAAAGTTTCGCAAGTGAATTTCATGGAGAGCCTCCTCTCCTCTAGAGCTTGTTCATAGTAATTTAATGGGCCCTTTTCCTAATCCATCCATGAGAAAAAAAAGATATTTCCTTATATTCATTTATGATTTCTCAAGGTACACATGGGTATAAATTCATAGATATAAGTCCAAAGTGTTTGAGAATCTCAAGCTTTTCAAAGCCCATTCATAAAAGAAATCTAAAAAATTTGTCAAGATCCCCACATAGATAATAGGGGGAGTATGTCAACATTGATATCCAAAATATGTGTGATGAAGTAGGAATACAATTGCAAAAATTAGTTCCATATACTCCACAATAGAATGGGGTAGCCAAGAGGTAGAACCGATCTTTGAAGGAGATGGCTAGTTGCATGTTGCATACTACAAACCTTTGTTCAAAACTGTGGGTTGAAGAAATAAACTATGCTTCATATATTCAAAATAGATCTTTTCACAAATCCATTAAAGAAAAAACTCATTTTGAAGCATGGAGAGGTATACAACCAGCAAACACTCATTTTTTGTATTTTTGGATCTCGTGCATTGGCTTGCATTCCTACTAATAAAAGGAAGGTTTTGGAGCCTCAAAGGAAGGAATGCATCTTTGTTGGTTAGCTAGGTAGTGAAAATGGTTATAGATTGCGAGATCTTTCTATAGAAAAAATCTTCATTGATAGGAGTGTATATTTTATGAAAGTCCCATGTAAGCATCTCAAATGCAACATGCTACTAATTCAATGTTTCATCCTCTCATAGATCTTGAGGATGAGGGAGATACCACAAATTTGATTATAGATTCATCTGAATTTGATGGACATGAATATGAACATCCATGTCTCAATTGGGATTATAATGATGATTCAACATCTCCTATGAGAAGACAAAGAACACAGACCTTTGCTAATATATATGATGCTCCTTGTGCATTTTCAACTACCAATTGCATTATTCCAATGCATGCTTAAATGCTTCGAGCATTAGATCCTCAAACTTATGCAAAAGCTATAGTGAATCCTCATTAGGAAGCTACCATGGACAAGGAGTACAATTCTCTTATTGCAAACCAAAGTTGGGAGTTGGTTCCATTTCCAAATAATCACAAGATTATTAGGTGCAAGTGGATCTATCAAACAAAGAAATCAAAAAATGGTCAAGTGAGTAGATATAAAGAAAGGTTGGTAGCCAAAGATTTTTACAAAGTTCAAGGCATTGATTATGATGAGATTTTTGCTCCTATGGCAAAAATGAATTCCATTTGATTGGCTCTAGCCATTTTAACATAAAAAGGATGGGAGATTCATCAGATGGATGTAAAGAATGATTTTCTTCATGGTGATCTTGAAGAGGAGATCTACATAGGGCAACCAAAAGGGTATGTACATAGTTCCTGACAAGTATGTAAGCTCAAGAAATCACTCTATGGCCTCAAGTAGGCAACTTGTGCTTGGTATGCTAAAATGGATTCTTATCTTTTGTCTCAAAATTTTATGAGATATAAATCTGATCCAAATGTTTATATGATGAGAAAATCTTACTCTTTTTTTCTCATAATACTCTAGGTAGATGATCTAATAATAATATGTGATTCATGCTCAACAATTGTGGCAACCAAGGAAGCTTTACATGATACCTTTCCTATGACAGACATGGGCTTTCTCAATTTCTCTCTTTGTCTTGAAATCAGGTGTCATAATTTCTCAAGCCAAGTATGCAAGAGATCTATTAGTTTGATTTCATATGAGTGATTGTAAACCAATACCCACACATTTTCTATCTGGGGTATTGGCTAGAAGATGGAAAATATACACTATTGGTTTATTGCACACTTTATTGTTAGCTTGTGGAAAGTCTTTTTTATCTCACTTATTCTTGTCCAAATCTATCATTTGAAGTGGGTGTTGTTTCAAGATACATACAAGAACCTTATGAGCTACATTGGAAAGCTACCAGGCATATCCTTCATTATGCTCAAGGAACTATTAGCTATGTGATTCATTATTCAACTAGATGTACTTTTGATCTTATTGGCTCTACTAGCTTTAATTGGGTTGGTAATAGCACTGATTGGAAGTACACTTTAGGATATGCTCTCAATTTGGGTTCTGGTCCCATCTATTGGTCAAGCAAAAAAGAAATTTTCCATTTCTCTCTCATTCATGGAGGATAAATATAAAGGTGTTGTGAATTCTATTTTTTAGACTATTTGGATGCAAAATTTCCTCATTGAGTTGGGTATCTCATTTTCTCAACCAACCATCATTTGGTTTGACAATCAAAGTACATTAAAGATTTACAAAAATTCAATACAACAATGATGAACAAATTACATTGAGATCCATATCCATATTCACTTCATCTGATATCTCATCCATGATGGCATCATTGATTTATAGTATTGTCCTATGTCTCATCAGATTGGTGATATTTTTACGATAATCTTCATTGGTCAAAAGTTGCAATTTCTTCAAGATCTTCTCAAGGTGAAGGATATTGTAACTTAGTAGTTTCCTTCTATTTTAGCATCTATTTTGAGGGGGAGTTTCTTCCCACTAGGTTTTCCCTCTTTCCTCATTCTTTCCACATTTTTGTTTAATGCTAATCTCTAGTTCAAATCAAAGGGGTTGTTAAACTAGTTAACTCAAACTTATCTATCACTTCACCATGGTTGAGTTTAGATCTCTACTTTTATAATATATATTATCTTTTAGTTCACCATCAATGACCTCTCTTCATTGGTTACTACTAACATTGGTCAAGTGTTGCTACCAAACAGACACTTTCAATTCCATTTCTTATGCCCAAAAATAATGAGACTCCTGTTCCACCTGGCTAATGTTAGTTAACTATCAAATAGTTTAAATTTATGCATTTACCACTATGTAAGGTATAGAGTTTCATATTTAAAATTGTGACTTTTAATTTGATGAGGGATATATGATTATCATTTTTTGTTGTGGTTATGAAGAAGTTTTATTTTCTGCTCTATTTTCATTAGGTTCTCTATTTTATAATCTGTAGAGATATGTGTTTTTCTTTTTCTTGCTAAGGCTATGAATTTCACACTTCTCATTAGCATTACTTAATTTTGAAACTTGAAATTAATTCATTAGACCTTTAGATTTGGTTACTATATTGTATCTAGAATTTAATACTATTTTGCTAACTGGAAATAAAGCTTCAAATATGTAATATACCTTAGAATATAGAAGGGTTTTATAAGAGATTGATTTGGGAGATTTGTCAATATATTTATTAAGCTTGTATTCCTTCATCTAAATAGAAGCCTTAAAAACACATGAGTAACTTCAAAGATTTTTTTTCCAAACATTTTACATGACTAAAGCTTGATTACTCTATTCACAACTTTTCTCATGGAGTTAGTAAGGGAGATCAATAAACTTAGCCTTTATTCATATGCCTATAATTCCTTAATTATTTTCTTATTACTAATTTCATAATTAGATTGTTAGAATCAGATAGTCATATTTTATATCTTCTTTCTCTTATATCTAGAGAAACATGGCATTCATGCATTAATCCTATCATGTTATTTATGATTGGCAAGCCCAAAAATAAAGATGACTTAGATACATAACTAAGGCCAATTGTATATCTCTCTTTTAGATATGTCCAATAAATAGACCTTTGACCATTAATATGATGTTTTCTTGTAAAAAATGTCATTCTGGCCAACTACAAAATCAAAAAATTGAGAATGCTATGTTGGTCATCAACTTTTTCACTTTCTACAAGCTTATAAAAGCCACTGCGAGCCAAAATGATGTAAATTCTACACAACATTCAATGAAATACTAAGATAGATTATCAATGATGTTATTAACAACTAAAGGTATTAATATAGGTACCTTTACAATTTATAAGCAAATTTAAATACCAAACTTTGTTAAGATAAGATAAATTTATTAATGTCCAATGGGAGACCAACAAGGGTCTATGGGATTGAAAACTTATAGAACAAGAAGCAAAGAGCCAATAGACCATCAAATAGTGGTCAGGAAAGAAAACAAAAGAGAAACAAAAACTAAATACAAGATGGAAACTAAGGTTTCTTCTTAGGCTAGAATAAGTCCAACACTGAAGGATACGAACCTTGGCAAGGGAGAGAATGTAGTCATCTTTGAGATCTATTGGTGGGCTAACACTAATGAAGATGAAAATGAATATAAGTCCTATGGGGTCACATAGATCTAGACTGAATAATGGTGGAGGTTTTTGAGGGCCTCTTCATACCCGACCTAGAAGGAAGGGGAAAGAAGAAGTCTATAATGAGCTACTCTGCAGCCTAATTCATGGGGAATAATAGTTGTAGGGTGTGATTATGAAGCCAAATCACCTTTTAGAGATAGAGTACCAAACACCTTTGATAGAAGGAGGTCAATGTGCTACACTCTCTGAATAAACAATAAAATCTCCCTTTGATCTTGTAATAAATAGGGCAATGGAAAATGAAGTGTACCATAGTCTCAATCATGACCAATGTGCATAGCCTATAAATATGATGCTCTCTATCAGTTTGGTTGTCTATCTAGGCCCATAGACAATGAGAACCAACCTTGAAAGATCCTAATGTGAACCAAAGATCATAGCACCAACTCTAAAATAAATATTTGGGTTGAGCAATAATTCCATCATGCATGTCCAAAAGGTGCTCAACATAGAAAGCCATCCTCAGACTTAACCCCCTAGGTAGGTTAGTCTAAGTTGTAGCAAGGTACTATTTGTAGATGTCAAGTTTGACCTGGTCATTCAACTATTTTATGGAAGGGGGGCAGGTGACCAATGTCAATCGTGATGGAGCTCGAAAGGGATGTGGTCTAGGCACACCAACAATGGGCTCTCACTGATGTGTCAGATATAGAAAACTCCACTGGGGAGTAGTATGCAATGTAGGAGTGTCTGTCCTGACCATTTGTGGAGTCTACAAAGCAACAAAGATGGTGTAGAAATCATATCAAGTCAAAAATAGCCCTAACCTAAAGGGATGAGCTACAATCTTAGCTAGAATGATATTGTGGGAGATGCAGCGATGACATATGATAATCTGCCAAAGGAAGAGAGTCTGAATATGTTCAATGGAGGCCCAATCTAAATCAAGAAACAATGGCCCCCAAATGAATGAACCATACAGAACAATAGGTCTGACCAAAGAGTCCAAGAGGGGCAACTTGGATGAGGTGTCCTAGAAATGGTGTCTGAAGAACTATCTCTCAATGATGGCAAGGGAGCCAATCCCTTTTCTAATCCTAGGCTGAATGGTGGGTCCCAAACTAAAATGAGGACTAGAGAACTTGATCTTGAGGTAAGTTTATGAGGAGGTGATCTCAATATCAATCTCAATCTCCATATCTTGGAAGTAGAAAAGTAAATGTACTTATGATTTTATAAAAGTTACATTTGAAAAATTAAATAAATTAAATATAAAACATCGAAGGTTAAAGAGAGAAAATTAATAATTAAAAACAAAAATGTTCAATTGAATATAAAACATAGGAGGTCAGAAAAAACAAATAATTAAGTAAATGTCAAAATATGCATAGGGCCTTCAATTGATATGGGATTTGACTTTAGCATGCATGGAAGAAGAACAACATTGTTACCTTCTCTACTAGTCAAATACAAAACATGGATAGAAAGAAATGGTCAATGTTATCTTTTTGATCAAATGGGAAACTTGAGATATTCTTAGGTTGACATAGTTGAATTTTTGGGTTGATAATATATGGTTTAGTATATGAATCTGACACTCCTTGATCAATAAATAAATGTAGATCTTTGAAGAGATGTTATTTATGTTTGAATTGATGAATATTGGGGAAGAGAAACATGAGATACATATAGAGATAGAAGGTGAGGATAAGATACATGATAACGAGGTAATTATAAGTGAAATGTGAGATAGAGATGGGAGAGAAAGGAGAGAGGGTGAGATACAATATGTAGAGATAGAGGATAAATATGGGGAAGAGATAGTGAGGAGAGAGAAGAGAGAGAGTAAAAGAAAGTAATAAGGAAAGTTTTGTGTGTGTGAGAGAGAGACATTATGTTTCTACAATTTCTCATTCTCCCATCCCTCTTCATTCACTACACCACAAGAAAGGGATAAGGGAGAGGGGTTAGAGATAATGTAGAGAGAAAGGAGTGAGGGTCCAAGAGAAATGACATAAAGCTCAAGCATGAGGATAATTAGGGTTTCATATATAGAAATAAATAATGATGGGGGAGAGGAAGAGTGAGAAAGAGATATGAGAGAGGGATACATGTAAAGAAACACATAAAAATAGATATATTTATGTATAAAAGAAAGGTATGTGAAAGATCATGGTCAACCAAACTATGCTCTTAAGTGGCAATAAAAAATAACCATATTAGGATTATGTTAATGTGACAAGCAATTTTTAACTTGTTATGAACTTTATATAAAAAATTTGTGAAAAAATATTCTATACAAAATTGAATTTAGTTTCCAAACTTCTGGGCTTTATTTAAAAATTAAATAAAATTGATTGGTCAAAATTCTAAATTATAATGCAATAGTACAAAAATAAGAATTAGGTGTATGTCTAACCACCTTAATCAAATTAAAATGATAATATTTTTTAATAAGTGTCTAGATATAATAAGTAGATTGATTCCCAGATGTCACACATATTTTAGCGTATTTTCTTTCCAAATTAATTATTAATTATGGATTTTCTACTCTAATATTTTTGAAATTAGAAAATTACCTTTCTGACCAATTTGACTATTTCAAAACATTACAAATTTTCTTCCTTATAGTATAAGAAGCATATAGTGTCACACATTTTGGATTTCAAAAATGTTGTAGCATTTGAAAGTTAGAGTTATTTTTCAATCATTGTGTCAATCAACATGTTATAAATAACTCATTTAAAGATATGTAATATTTACTTACTAAACTCATAATTTGGCATACATTACATCAATCAAAATATGAGAACAATCTTAAGAAACCCTTTTTGTTTCATCAAATTTTGGTGAAAAAATGCCATCATATACATGCTCAAAGTCAGAAACAAACAAGAATGTTGAAGGCCAAAAACACATTTTTGGGACATTTTTTTGCATTAACCATGTAGTTCTGATATCCCAAGAAATACTAGTCCTAATCAAGGTATTAATTTTTTGTTTGATATCAGGATTAGTAGGAAAAAAGTTGTCCACACACAAACACACACACACACACACACACACACACACACACAAACATACATATATATATAGTTAGTTAGTTAGTCTTAGAATAGTTTTAACATTTGAGTGCCAACACACTTAACCACTTTCTACATTGAAGCCGAGTACACTATGTATGCCAAGCCATAGCATGTGTCATGTCAAAATTCCAATAGGTTCCAAGTGATCTTCAGGTACCGAGTGAAGATCAAGTACTAAGTGACTTCAACTATCAAGGATGATACAAGTGCTGAGTAACATATAGCTGCCGAGTCATAGATGATGCCGACCAGGATAGAATCACTACAGGAGTCGAGTGAGCTAGTTTCCTTATATGTGCCAAGCATAAGGAATTAGAAAGTGCCAAGTAACATAGAATGCACATATGAGTTTGAGAAGGCACAAACTCAGATGTAAACTATTTTTATGGCTGACATATGATGAATCCCAAAGGATCTAAGTGATAAGATCAAATCTTTCTACTTCCTATGCAATCTACATGCAGCCAATAAGAAAAATGGAGAAGGCATGCAACCAATAATAAAAGTGCAAGAAATGACCAGGAAATAAAGATTCAATATGAATCGTAGATCCATACCTAACCTTAAGTCTTTGAAAGTTTTTATAAGGAAGACAAGATCTTATTGTGCATATGAGAAAAGAAGTATATGACAAAAATATAGTAAAACTTAGAGTGAAGAGTGAAAAGACTTAGAGGAAGAGAGTAGCAATTAGATATTCAATTGATAAGAACAAAGGAAGGGATATGAATAGATATCAGATTTCAGAGAATCAAGATCAGAGAGAGCAAATCAAGTGCTTGAATTCAGTAATCAAGGATTGTAAGCTATCAGGTTTATTATACCTAATACTCTCTAGTAATTGTATTAGAAAGGAAATCCTATGTTGACAGGTTAGCTTAACAGCTAGGTTGTTGATCCCTTGAAGAGGTGATTAAATCCTTTAACAAGGTTACACTTAATAAAAAATGTTTGTAAATCCTTTAACCAGGTCACTATTGATAAAGTGTAAAGCCTTTAATAGGGCAGGCCTTTCACAGGGTAGACCATCAGAAGTAGTCAAAACAATTATTGCTGCGGTGATTTTGTGGGTATCATCCCCACCCCATTTTTACCTTCTTATTCCTAGAGGATTTCTTGGTTACCAAAATCTAGTGTTATGTGTTGTTGATGCATGTGTTTAATTCATGTTTATTTCATATGTTTACATGCATGAAATCTAATTTTAGTTAAAAGTTTTAATGGATAAAGCATAATACTTCTGATTCACCCCCCCTCTCAGAAGCATTCTTCCCATTTGAATATTGCAACAATTGGTATCAGAGCATAGGTTCTCACTAGGAGAAGCCTAATAGCTTGGAGAAAATGGTTAGAAGATGGATGTGTTCAAACTTGGGAAGCTAATAGAAAATCAAGCAATTGATGTTCAACTCCCTCTAGACAAATTGGAGGAAGCCAGAGAAGAATTACAAAAATCTTTGAAAAGAAGGAAGGATATAGCCATAGTTGAAAATGATATAAACTACAATGAGATTGATACCACAAAAGTGTTTCCCAATGGTGATACTAAAGAGTTTGATGTGGCAATAGCAAAACTAATGAAAATGAATAGATCTAAAGCAGAAGAAATCATAACCTTGAAGATTGAACAAGAATCAGAAGCCATAATGCTTTGTAAAGTGACTGAACAAAAGAAAAGAGCTATTGAAGAAAAAGCCATGATAGAAGATGACAAGAGAAATCTTACAAATAGATTGGAGGAAAAGACAATTGAGTTTGAAATAATCTCAAACATGCAGCTAGAAACCTTAAGCCAGATGATGAATGCACATCATGAGCTGAATATGAAGGATATTGACATCTCTACACAAAAGATGCAAAATGAAAAATTGTCGAATGACTCAAGAAGAGAAAAGGAAATTTCAGAAAGTTTCAACAAACCCAATGAAGCCATCAAGTACTTTGAGCAATTACTAAAATCCCCAAGGTCCAGCAATGACAATCAAGGATTAGGATATACCAGCACTGAAGAAGGAGAGTCATCCAAGACTACAAAAGAAAAGAACAACAAATGCAAGAACACCAAACCTACTTGTCATTTCTATGGTAAGAAAGGACACACTTCTAATGTGTGTAGGAGCAATAATGCCCATCAACATGATAATCCTAAGAGTGCAAGCTATTTGTCATAAGTGCAAGAAGCAAGGACATCAAGCACATGAATGCCAAACTAGGACTATGAAGACACCAAGATTTGAAGGTCATTGCTACAATTGCAAGAAGTATGGACATAGAGCCTTGAATGCAGATCAAAGCCCATATGGGCATCAAATCAACCAGAAAATACTAAAGGTAATGGAAATCACTACTATTGGGATTACAACACTAGGTATAGTTGTCATTACTATCATGAATATGGGCATGTTCCTAAAAATTGTATAAGGACACATTTTAGAGGAAACTACAGTAGATGGTTGAGTCAAACCAACTAGCTTAGTTTCTTGAAGACTAGTCATATTAGTAGGAATTGCCCAACATGGTCCAAGGCACCAAGTTTTGAGTCCAACAAAGGGAAGGAAAAGGCAGGTTTTGAACACATAAGAGGAGAGATGAATAAGATAGGGAAGAAGAAAAATGAGTACAACACATCAAGTGAAGGGATCACTTCACCCAATGGGTCAAGTGATCACACTTCATCAAACTAAGAATGAATAGGTGTATGGGACTGATATACAAAGTTATATCATACATCAGTCCTTAGACAAAGAAGTAATGCAAAGAAGAAATCAGCGTAAGCAAAGATGCCAAGTCAAAATTTGAAATTCTTGCAAATATTGCCAAGTCATCCTCAGATGTCGAGTAAAGCTCCAATGCATGTTGAGTTGCTAATAGAGACCGAGTTGATGGTTGATGCCAAGTTAATAAATGTCAATTGAAGCCGAGTCATGTTGAAACCTTCAAGTGCCGAGTTTACAGTTGTACATGCATTAAGCATTTAATGCTATATTTTGAAAGGTATAAGGTCAAATTTTTATCATTTCTTGCCATTCAAATGTAGAGAAAAGATGAGAAGAGTGCAAGAGAGATCAAAGAACTACATCAAAGCCATTTACATAGATTTCAATAGCAATTCAATAAAAAATTTGTCGATCTAAGGTATTTATCAAGTGCCGAGCTATAGTGTTAAAGTTTTAATCTTTTAAAACCATAGATTGATATAATGGCTTATAGTTCTAAGAACCCCAAGGGAAAAGAAGGTCATGAGGTTGAGCTGGTTAGTAATGAGGTTAAACAACCCAAATTTAGGCTAATTCCAGAAGTCGCTTAAGAAAATGACCCTGCTGGCCCATTATCCACTATCCTATCCAAAGTAGTCATGGTGCAGGATGTAAGGTAGTGTTATAAATGCAAAATTGGTGGCATAGGTGATCTTGAAATATTCCAAGCCTATGACAAACTATGCAAGAACAAGATTGTGAAGGACAAATTCCAGATAGTCGAGAGAAAGGGTTTGACCAATGCCCTAGTTTACCCTATAGGATTCAAAACTGAATGGATAAAAATTATTGTAAGCATAATTCATGATGGATGTTTTTGGTTGGAAAAAGGTCCAGTAAAGATTACAAAAAGGATAGTGCATAGGGTTACAGGTTTTCCCACCCTAGATCAGCCTAAGACCCTGCGCAGTGATTCCAAAGAGATCATTGAAAAGAATATAGGTGCAAAATGGAATAAGAGGGGTATGACTATTAATACTATCACTAATCCTCTTCTAGATTTTTCTGTGAGAATAATATCCCACAAATTCTATTAGTCTAGTAGATTGAACAGTGTGTCATGCATAGCTGTTGATGTAGCCTACAAACTCATTAAGATATATCACACATATGATCTGTCAGAACTTTTATTATAGCAGATAAATGAAAACCTAGGAGCAATAAGGAGATCAAAAGGTGCTCAATGCTGATTTGGTTCAGTTCTTATGTGTATATTCTTTTATGTTATGGAAGAGTTTCCCTCTATAGGAAAGGTGAATTGGAATCCTAACAAAACTACAATTACACAAATCAATGAGTTCATTGATCATATGGGTGACAACTTTGAAGCCCATATGACAAGCTATTTTGAGGATTTCAAGAAACCATGAAGCAAAGGGTAAGAATACCTATTTCATTAGTGGAAAAACATATCAATGACATATGCTTCTTAGTTGATATTGATTTCACCTATATCCAAGCAGCAGTTCCAAGGGTGAGATGGCTAAGGCCATTGGGTCATGAACTAGATGTGGATGAAGCATCTGCAGCAATCACTTCATTGCTTGTAGAAGAAATAGACAAGTCTGCCAAACCTTTTGGCAAATATGATATTGTTAAATCCAAAGTTGAAACAAAGTTGAAGACTGCCTTTTTAATTAATAAGAAAGATAAATTGGTGAACAAAATAAAGAAGAAATTTGGTGAAGGAATTGAGGTGATAGCTGAAGAAGAAGAAGAAGATGATGATGATGATGATGAGGATAAACAAGGGCAAGGCCCAATGGAATTGACTCTAGGCCTATGTGAAGATAAGGAGGAAGATGCCGAGGAAGAAGAAGCTAAGGAAGCACCAACCCAAGCTGAGTCAAAGAAAAGAAAGGCAACAGTACAGCCCCCAGCCAAGCCTAAAGCAAAGAAGGTTGCTAAGCCAACCCAAGCCAAGCCATAGATATTAGTCACAAGGGCTACCACAAGGGTATCTTCACAAAAGGCCAAGGAAAAAATTAAAGAGAAGAAGAAGGCCATTGAATAGATTGGTGAAGTGTAGAAGAAAAGAAGAAAATATGTAGCACAACCAAATTTTGATGAGGAGGAGAGAATAGAGTCAGAAGATAATAGCCAATTTAGAGTGGTAACTCATCCTCGCAAATCAACCATAGATAAAATTTGTGAAAATATTAAGAATGCAAATTTTAATGATTTAAAAAGTATTGATTTCAACAAGCTAAGTAGAGAAGAGAAAAACAAAATAGAGGAACCAGTACATGCCAAGATGGCTGAATTTAAGTATACACCTCTAGAGCTAGACAATACCATGTTTAGGGAATTATATGAGATAATTGAAAATAAATGGCATTATTGTCTGAAAATGGAAAAGGAGATAAGAGAAATCTACCTTAGCACAAGTGATTCCCAACCTAACAATAGGTCAAATAACAAAGGCTAATAAGAAACATAGTGGCAAGTTCACACCAAAGTATAGACCCTTTAGCATCCTACAAAAAAAGATTGAGATTGTTGTTAGTAAGTCCACAAAAATATGGAAGTTGATATATGGTTTGACTACTGTCAAGGATATAGAAGAAGATCCCCTTGAGGGACAAAACACTGAACAAGAAGATAAGGCAGAGCCTAGTGAAAAAGAGAAGGTAGAAGAAAAGGTTACAGAAAAAGGGGCAGAAGAGAAGTAGGAAGAAGAAAAGAAAGATGAAGAGGGGAAAGAAAAAGGTGAGGAGGAGGAGACACAAAAACAAGATGAAACGACAATAGCTAAGCAAGAGCAACAACAAGACCAGAGTGTGCAAGACACACAATTACCACCTCCTAGCCCTCCTCATGTAACCATCACACCTACAGACACTATAACTATAAAGGATGTTCCTGACACTTTTGCTCAGAACATCAATCCTTAAACTACAGAGGATCTCAAAAAGATCCTTGACCAATCCACACAGCAAGCAAAATTATGTACAAATCTAGTATTGGTCAGTGTGGATGAATTACAAAAGGTAGTAGCTAACATAATTAAAGATAAGGTGAATCCACAAGAGCCACTTTCCATCATCTCTATAGCTACTAGTGGTCAACTTCAAATGCAAATAGTTGTTACATCAAGAATATTTGACACTATAGTGTAGAAGCCAAGAGCAGAAGGAGACAAAGCTATAGAACAAACATGATAGACTGTTGCATCTGATCCTATAGCACAAACACAAGGTGCACCTCCTCACATTTTTATAATTGACCAAGGAAGTAGATAGATGGAGAAGGAAGCAAAGGAAACCCCTAAAGAGTAGGAGGCAATACAAACATTGATAAATTTGCTTACCTCGAGAACTTCTCCAAAATAGCCAAGCAATGACGCAATGCCATTGCAAATGTTAGCACCAAGATCAAGTACTACAAAAGTTGCAAGGGTACTTCACTATGGAGACCCTAAATTAGATGAGGAGATATTCATACCTAGTTATGACTCAAAAACAATAAGCATTGATCAAATCACTGAGGTGCATGAAGCATTGAATAGAAGAAAGAGGCAAGAGATACTCAGGAAGGAGTATAAACAAAAACAAGTAGTACATGAGATTAAGGACATCTTTATGGATACCTTCAGCTTGCAGTCACCAGATGAGACAAAGCATATAATAGAACAATTGTCATATATTATTGATCAGGTAACAAATAAAAACCAAGAAACTAATGTAAAACTTATGGAACGCTCTGAAAGAAAATTCCAACGGAAAGTAAATGAGAAAAAATCTAGTGAAATTGCACTTTCTCAGGTTGAATTGGCAAAGATGATTGACAAAGTGAAAAAGGTACTTGAGAATAAATTCTCATTGTACAAAAAGTTGTGTGACTTTACATACTTCACATAGGAGACAAGCCAAAGAATAATGAGTCTAGAGAGGAATATAAAGATTTCAAGCATGCAACTACATAAAGATCTAGCTCAAAGTGAGAAGCACTTTAATCAAATGCTTTACACCTAGAAGGAAGTAGCTATGTTGATAGAAAAAGAGGTCACCATCAAGGCCAAACTAATGCAGCTCCAATCTTCCATTACCCCGCATTTGAAAGTACTCCATAAAGAACAAGCCTATGCTGAAACTATTCTCAAGCAAGATCCTAATATTTCTACTTTAGATGGACTTGTTCACCTTGCTGCAAAGACAACCATCCAACACAAGTCATTGGAAATTGTTTTGCATAGTTGGGATGCAGCTCTCAAGATGATTATGGAGGTAAATAGTGCATTTTTGGTGAAATATGGTCTTAACCCTTAGTACCTTTTGACATTTGTGTCAAAAAGGGGGAGATATAATAAGAAGAAATATAATAAGGGAGATATAACAAACGGGGAGATACATTGTATAACATAGGTATAGAGTATAGAAACAAGGCATAGCTAAAGAGTATCAAATATATCAGAATTTTGGTTATAGGAATGGATAGCACAATAATCTCAGGGGGAGTTATAAGAATTTTAAGGTATTTTAAGGTATACTATTCCTTGCAAAAATTTTGAACAAGTTTTGAGATTTTTTGCATACGCTGAAAAGAATGAATGATGTACTCATAAGGTCAGATAAATAATGTTTAGTTAAGTGTTTTTTATGCTCATGTCAAAGGGGCAGATTGTTAGTCTCAGAATGGTTTTAACATTTGAGTACCAACACACTTAACCACTTTCTAGATTGAAGCTAAGTACACTATGCATGCCGAGCCACAGCATGTGCCGAACTAGAATTCCAAGAGGTGTCGAGTGATCTTCAGGTGCCAAGTGATCTTTAGGTGTTGAGTGAAGATCAAGTGCCAAGTGACTTCAAGTGCCAAGCATGATAAAAGTACCAATTAATATATAGGTGCCAAGTCACTGATGATGCCAAGTAGGATGGAATCACTACCGGAGTTGAGTGATCTAGTTTCCTTATATGTGTTGAGCATCAGGAATTAGA